>CBVK0100094841.1:0-13905 GCA_900067695.1 Picea abies | reverse complement strand
TTTTTACATTACTTTTTTTTCCATTTACAATTTAAATTAATTTCAATAAATTATTCATTATAGTAAATATCGCATTAAAAAAATACAAGTCATAGGTAAGGGATTTTTCGGCCAATAATAGCGACATCGGTTCCTTTCTATACGAATTAGCCAATTTTACTTTTAAAATGTTGAACCTTAGGAAACAACATTCCATAACATAAATACAATAATAAAACCAAACCCTCTTCAATAAGAGAGACAATTCCTCACCCCCTTCTAATATAAATGTTTAAAACCTTCCATATATAACTAATTGGAGTGGTAGCAGTGCGGATCAGAGGTGGAAGGGAAAACAATGGAGTGGTGGGAGTGACAATGGGGTCAACGATGTATTTGGAGGGAGATTGAGTGCATGACTTCTTTTGAGGGAAAACAAAAGTAAGGAATTCATGAACTTTCTTACTCGATATAGTGGCATCGTCTGAGATAGAGGAGAACCATCCCCCTAGGTAACACTTCTTCTTCACCTTCGTCATCACCTTCCTCTAAGATGGAAGGCATCCTGTATGGCTTTCTTGAGCTAGTCTCTGCACCAGAGGTCTTTGTAATGATCATTGTGCGATGGAAGGAATTGTGTAGGACACACCTGACTTATTATTTTTGACGTTGACACCTAACCAAGAGGTGACTTCCTTGTTGAACATTACCTCATCCAAATAAAATGGTAAATGGTTGATATGGAAAAGCATTGGAGCAACATCAAGAGGTCGCACAAGCATATGTTCACACCTCATCCCAAACCAGATGTTGTGAGTGTGCCGATTTAGTAGCGACTATGGGATTTGTATCCTTTGTGTTGTAGTGATGAGGTCATTATACCACTACAAAAATGTTGCATTGTGAGAAGTCTCATTAGTGTTTCCAGTGTGAATATTCCAAGGGTCAACGAATTTGGTGATGCAACCGTCAAATGTACGAGAGATGTTGTGGCCATGCAACGACTGTCACTTCCACATAGAGAATGCTACTAATAAGTAGCCATGTATGAAATACATATCCTTATAATGCACATCTTCACAAGGTTGGACCATCTCTATGAGCAAATATTTACACCAATTCAATGGTGCACCATTTTTTTTGAATTCTGCTACTGCTATGGCATCATGGGTGCACTTATTTTTTGGGTAATTTTTCCTTACTTTCCCAACATTCAAATATCTATCCATGCAGACCTACTCACCATTGATCCACTACTACATATGGTGTTGAAGTCTGAATAGTTCTTCCAAGGTTACAAAGAAAATCCACCTTACCATCAAATGTTACCCATTAATTCTCAAAATTCCATTATATTTTTTTCTTGTTCCCCCGATGTTCATCGTACTTACGACATAGCATAGTATTCATCATATTTATGACTCGTATTCAGTGTGTTTCAATACCAATGACATCACCATCGTGGCTACCATTTCCCTATGGCCTGCCTCTATGGAACCTACGTGGCACTACCATGTCAACAAAGTTTTCTATCATAGGTGTGTTTGGCACCTAATTGGGCCTTAATTATGCCATATATGGGGATAAAAATTTCCATCATGGGATTATTATACCTACATTTTCATGATCGATATGTCAACTATGCCTTCTATAAGGGATAAAAATATCTGGCTTAGTATAATTATGCCCGTGTTGTCTCGATCGAGATGTCAATTATGATTTCTATGGGGGATAAAAAAGTTTTATATGACCTAATTATGCCTGCTCTGCATCGATACGTCAAATAAAGATGAATGTACTAGATATATGATTTATAAGTATAAGGATTAATGCATGAATATAATACATATTAGAAGTTTTCATTATGTGGGCAAGCTAGACAATACCTGACCTAGATCAATTTTTCTGCCATATAGGATATGAGGGAATTTCAATTCATATGTTGGTTAATGTGACCTATGAAGTCATATGATGGTTGATATTGACCAATACTACCATGTCCCATGGTTACCCTATGTATAATGAAGGGAAAGTAGTCCATGTAATAATAAGTATCCCATTGAGTGGTTAATTCTATGTAATCTGAGCGCCCCAGGGGTTTCTGAGGATGTTGGATCCATTTATGTACTCAAAAATGAAAGTTAAACAACATAAAACAATGTTTTTTCCTAGATTTAGATCACTAGATTCAGGTGAAAAATTCCAATTAAACATAGAATGTTTAGACTACACCACCATGGGGGAAACTTTGGAAGGATTGAAGTGGACAACTCAGAGGAAAAAGTACTGCAACCATGTGCAAATGGTGCCACCAGTCAAGAATAAGAAATTCACATCAACATTGACGGTCCAAAAGGTTGCAAGTCAGAGACAGGGGGAGTCTCCAACAATAGTGGGAGGACCAAATCAAATGGATCACATATTGAGGGGAGGATTTGATCATGCAAAGAATTTCAACGGAATGCAACAATACAAGGAGATGAGAGACAAAGTATTTCTCAAGAGGGAGTATGTCTAGGTTGGTCGGGCCAAATGGGTGTTGAGGGTGTTTGACCGATATATAGGATATTGTGATAGTTGCTTAGGAAGAAGTCCATAACAATTGATAAACATATACATTTTTGGTATCAGTATTTTGCATCCCCACCATAGTATTCTTACTCGATCTCATCCCCAATACTTCCCCTAATCTCTTCCCACCTAGTGGTGCACCATCCATATTCATATCTCATTTCTTATCTTCCATTAGACCCTTTGGTGCACTATGAATTTCAGAACCCATTGGAACTATAAGTTGCTTCAATACCCACCCATAGTGTGGAGCTAGTGACTCGATAAAATATACTTTTGAGTATCAATTGCAATGGATGACTAGCTACAATAGGGAAGAGTGTGCCTCAAGTTCTAAGAATCACCTAAAAGTTGTAACATTTGGCTCAAGGACCTATGAATAAATGTAAAGTTAGTTATGATCCAATTATGTAAGTGACCTATGGGTCACCGTGGTCCGCATGGGGAACACAATATATAAGGTTGTAACAACTAGTTGGAGGATATGTGAATACATGTAAACTTAGTTATGATCCACTTATGTAAGCGACCTATGGGTCACAGTGGTCCCCATGGGGAACATAACATACAATTTTGTAATTAAAGAGATAGAAAAAGATAGGATTGTTAGATATTCCTTGGGAGGAATCTTCGTAGAGGAGAAAGTTGTAGAATTTGTATTACAATTTTCCCAGTTTTGTAATGGAGATGTATCTGTGATGTCTGTCATGTAAGGATGCATCATGCTTCTATATTTATGAGGAATTAATTGAATATCAGTATTTTTTTTTACTCATACTTGTCTTATATGTGCTTCTTTCTATGATATTTAGTGATTATTTGCAATATTTCTGTGATGTTTAATTCATATCTTTAATAATGTTTGAATCTACTTATAAGAAATATTTAAATTTCATGTTTTGTTTATGAGACAAAAATCATTGTCTTGATATTTCTTATGGAAATGACATACACATTGATGAGATCCCTTCTACTTTTAACGTCAGCAACCATTTCCTTTATAGACTACCTCTATCATATAATACTATAGCCTATGCTTATGACTTTGACTCTTACAATCATCCTTATACAGGCCACTCTTTAAAGAAATAGTCCCACAACTTTGTATTGATGCTCAGATAAAACCATGAGACAAACTCTCTCTAACTTTACATAAAAATTAAAAAAACAAGACCAAAAATTCATTGACCAAAAAATATGTAAGAGTATGGTCCTTAATCTCATGAACAAGGAAAAACACTTCATCCAAAATAAGTGCTTCCTTTGATAAGTGATCATCCTTTTGGTTGAATTCTCAATAGACGTGAGTGAAGGAAACCTCTTCAAAAACTATTTTGTTTTCCATAATCCTATTGAAAATAGGCCCGAGCTCCAAGTTATAAATGTGATTTTTACCATTTTCCCAGTCCATCAAAAGTTTGGAGTCATGAAAGACCTGTAGCCTCTTAAGCTATTTGTCCACTACTAACTTAATTAGGATCTAGATGGCATAGATTTATGCTCTATTGTTTGTTGCCAAATCTTCCCAATGTTGTATTATAACTTATATTTGAGTTGTGCAAGTTTTGGGGGATGTTTTTTATCATAGTAGACCTGGTCATGTTGTTTATTTTGCAATTGAAGTTTAAAAATGGAGGCTGTGCAAAAAAGACAAAGTTTGTCTTGTAATTTGCAACATATAAACTATACTTAGTAAATGAAAATGCATGCCCAAGCTTCCCTATAGCTCCAAAAGTTGTTTTATGAGTTTTAAGATTGGGTTACATAAATGGTAAATTTACCTATGCATATAAAGTTCAATTGAAGAACATGAGAGGTTTATTTCATCCATGTAAAATTGGAATTTCACGTAAATTTGAAGGGAAAACTTCCTCGATCTCAAATGCATTCCCTAGTCTCCAATTTGAATGAAATTTGGTGGTTCATCTTACATAAGTTGTAGTTTGTGATTTCACACTTGTCTATAAACTTGGATTGTAATTTTGATACATAAACCTACTTGGTGTGGATAAAGGATAAAATTTGCATTGTAAAACCAAAGTGCCAAATTATTAAAGTTGGATATATTAAACATTTTTCCCAAAGTTGGCTTAGGATCAATAATTTAGGATTCAATTTGTAAATTAATCATTCCAATATGTATAACCTATTTGTACAATTAGTAGTTTATTTAAACTCCAAAAAGAATTATTTCTAATCCAGGTGGATATCGATGGCAACCCACCTTTTCCAACTGGCTCAAAACAACTTTGTGGAAATTTTGGCAATTTACTATTTTTAGCAGGTTTTAACTTTCGGGGCCATTTTGAGGGCCTAGATGAAGGTTTTTTGAGATCGAGGTTCTCAATGATACCTTTCCAATGAGCTATCATACGCCTAAAACGGAGATCGTATCCAAAATTTATGACCTCGGGAAGTTGATGTACTAACTTACCCAAACGGGGCCCACATGACTTTTGGTGCTTCATCTCCTAGGGTTAGGTTTTTGTATGTCTATGAATTTTGGCATTCCCATTTATTGTAAAAGGGCGTTCAGAGCTTCATTGTAATCATCTTCTTGTGAATGCGAGTAGCTGCCACATCTCTTCTCAGAGATAAGCTGCCACCATTCTAGCGAGTCTTTCACTCTATCTCTTCTCAGAGATAAGCTGCCACCATTCTAGCGAGTCTTTCACTCTGTATTTTTACTGTCTCTGTACATTTCTTTCATTAATAGAAATCGTGTATTACTGTATATCTGTGTTTATGGTTACATATATGATACATTTATGTTATATTATTGAACATCTGCGATATATATGTGCATTTATTTATTATATCTCCGATCTCATTTCGTGCCGAAAAATAATCTGGATCAGTGGTATTAGAGTAGGTTGCTCTTGATTGTTTTTTTCAGTGCATGTCCCCGACGAGGTCTGAGTATAGCAAGTTGGGTCTCGAGCTAGTCTCTCTTGAATACAATCACTCTCGCACACCCAAGAAACCCTCAACGTCGGAGGAAAATAAAATTGACGGAGCAGACGATCCTATCAATTTGTTGCTTGAGCAAGCTCTCACACGACAGAGGGACAAAATGATGGAGAATTTTTTCCACATACTTAAACACCTGTTGATAGAATCAGGTGCATATTCATCAAGAGGCCACTTTGGAGGCACCTCGCCTTTCAAGGTACAAGTTAATTTTGATATTCCTATATTTGAAGGACAGATAGATGTAGAAGCCCTAGAAAAATGGTTAACTCTGCTAGAAGGTTATTTCTCTGTTCACAATTTTTCCGACAAAGAAAAGATCACCTTCGCACTCCTTAAATCTCTCCCTCATGTCAAACATTGGTGGGAAACTTACTGGGAGAAAATTTACACAAAGGAGTCTCGAATATATGGGGCCGATCCCACTTGGGTCTTTTTATGGATGTGGTAAAGGAACATGATCAGGGGATCAAATTTTGCTCAAAAATTCAAAGTGCTTGAAATTGCTTCAAATTGAATGAGAGTGTAGGCCTCGTCATTGTGAACCCAATGCAACTCGTTTGGGTTCAAATGGACATCAGGAGTGAGAGATATCGTGATTTGTTCGAATCGTCAAACAGGTAAAAAAAAGGGACACTGACTGTGCAGTCCGTATTGTCTGTACGGATGCTGACGTGGCATGATCGTATGATGATGTGGAAAAGACCGTACATATATATGCTGATTTGGCATGTGTTGATGTGGTAGTTTGTGATTTGCAGATGTGATCGAATTATGATGTGACACGTGGCACTGTTGTATTGGTTATTGGTTCAAAACTTTATGTACTCCGTGGGGTTCGAATCGTGTACCTCTCCCATAGTCCAAAGTCTTGGAAAGAGCCACCCTGCCAATGCGCCCACACATTGTTACTTACCATATAAAATTTTTCATTTAATTTAAGTTCAAACTATTGTATATGTGGGTGGGGGTCGGGCTGGGGCTTAGCCCCAGCCCGTGGTCTTTTGTGTTAAACCATGCGACCACATACCACACGGAGGGTGCATGCAGGAGTTGTATTTTAAATGGAGACCCGATCGCACACTGTATATGCCATATGACCCAATGTAATAGCTGGCACGTGTTTGTTTTATCAAACGGTTAGCATGGTTTCAATGCGCCTGACACTTGGCGTTTAATTGTTGGCTCTAAAAGGTTAGCCCCTTTTCTTATAAAGCGCGGTCATATGGACGACCCATGTGCCCGAGAGATTAGCGGTTAGGGGCTGGTGCACCCATAACTGTTGGCGCAGTTGCATTCAGTTCTAGGTTTTTACGCTTTAAATAGAGTATGTGCTAGGTTGAATGAACAAGGGTGCAATTTGTAGATGCAGAGACAACAAGCTCGAAGGGGGGACTTCCAGGAAGCCTAACATCTTCGTTTTTTGGCCAAACGAGGTGCCGAAAAATCCTAGCTAGGGGTTTTTGGATGCTCTGAAGCCATTGGAGCAGTCTGTTGGTCATTTTGAGCATTCTAAAGCACGTTTTTGAGAACTTTGAGCAAATTATAATAATGATCCATTGGAAGCTGGAGCAGGAGATGTAGCCCAAGAGAGGGGTGAACTCCTTTATCATTTGTTGTGTTATGTGCTTATGTTCATTGATTATGCTGCTATTTATTTGTGTCTTAAATGAGTAAATCCTATTAAATGATGTGTTGCAAAGTTGGTCCATTTTCTTTTAACACATAAACTTTACTTGCAAATATTTCCAAGTTTACAAGTCTTCTTCATTTTTAGATCAAGTTGGTATCAGAGCACTGGTTTTTGAAGACTTGATTATTTTGCAAGTGTTTTATTTTCTGATGCTCACAAGGTTGAAAATCACAAGAGGAGAAGATCAACTTGTGGAGCCAAGTTCACATCGTTCAAGGAGGAATCATATACAATCACCGCAAGTTTCAAGGAGGCATTCACCAAGTATGGCTCATGAAGAAAGTCATGAATGTGTTCCTGCAGAAGATGAAGATCTCAGAAAGGCTATCATGGAAATGAGAGAGATGATGAAGATCTTTATGGAAAGGAATGCAGGGTTGCAAGGTGAAGGCTCCAACCCTTCAAAGCATAAGGGAAGCAGTGGTGATAAAAATCCAAATGGAAATGGAGGGAATGGTGCTTCTCCACCACCCTCTCCTCCAACTTCTTCTTCTTCTTCTACCAATTCAAGACCTCTTCCAAACTCTCCAAAGGGACATGGTAAAACTCCTTCACAAATTCCTTCATTAAAGCTTGATATTAAATTCGAATTGCCAATATACAATGGAGAAGTTAATGCTGAGAAACTAGATAATTGGATACGTCAGATTGAGGTATATTGTAGAATACAGAAAATTCAAGATGATGAAACCAAAATTCAGCTTGCTTCTTTAAGATTGGATAGTGCAGCACTCATTTGGTGGGAATCCAAGACTTAGGAGGACATGAAAAAGCATGGTAAAATTTTAATTTCTTGGAATGATTTTATTGTCGCAATTAAAAAACAATTTTATCCATTCGCATATAAGCAATAGGCTACTATGGAATGGAAAAATTTTAGACAAGCTAAAGGACAGAGTGTGCAAATCTTAACTCAAGAATTTAGGAGAAGAGATTTGGTTTTGGGAGTAGATTTTTCTTCTAAAGAAACTTTACTCAAATACATTGGAGCTTTACATAGTTATTTGAGACATACTATACTCATGTTTAATCCTTCAAATCTAGATGAAGTTTGTGTTCAGGCTACTCATTTGGAAGCAAGAGGAAGGAATGACACTCATGAGGGTAACAAGAAGACTTTCAGCCAAGGACATAAAGGGAAGAAGAAGTTCAAGGGCAATGCGAAAAAGAATGTTGTTGTTAAGAATGAGGGAGAAAATTCACATGTAAACATTGTTCAAAAGATGGCCATGATGAAGACCATTGTTGGAAACTTCATCCTGAAAGAAGACCCAAAATGTTTGGCAACACCAACAAAGGGAAGTCAAAGACTTCTGCAACCGTTCAACATGATTTAGGTTCTGATTCAGGTGATGAAACGAAGATCACAGCCATGGGTTATCAAGGTGATGGTTCTATTGCAAGTACTAGTTCTTCAAGTAACAATAATTTCAATGTAACTCAACAAGAAAAAGAGAGAATTGAACTTTTTCACATAAGGGTTGTTTCAAAGCATACAAAGATAGATACTCTATTTGATACTGGATCTCAAGCAAACCTTATTTCTGAAGAAACTGTTAAGAAATTAAAGTTGGAAATAATTCCACATCCTAAGCCATACCCTCTTTGTTGGATATGTGATAATGCTAAGTTACAAGTAACAAGAAGGTGTAAACTTAGGTTTGCTATCACTGCAAATTTCATTGATGAGGTAGAGATTGATGTTATTTCATTGGATATCTGTGGTATTGTGTAGGGAAGCCCGTATTTGGATGATAGGAAAGTTTTTTTTCATCGTCACGACAATAAGTATCATTTGTTTAAAGATGGAGTTGAGTACATTGTTAAAGACCATACAAAGAAGATGAATTTATCACTTATAAATGTGGGACAAATGAAGAGATTAGTCAATGCTAGTAAGAATTTTGTTCTCTTAATGATCAAACCTAAAGATGATATTGAAAACAAAGAATTTCAAGGTTGTGATACAAAGTTGAAATCTGATTTATATGAAGTTGTTACTCAATATGATGAAATGTTTAAAGAACCTAAGGGATTACCTCTGAAAAGGGGAATCCAACATGAAATTCAATTGCAGCAAGATAGTCCTCTTCCAAACATTGGTATGCACAAAATGTCAGTTATGGAAAATGCTGAGATTAAAAAACAAATTCAAGAGTTGCTCGACAAAGGGGTTATTGTACCAAGCTCATCGCCATGTGGATCTCCAATTGTGTTAGTGACAAAGAAAGATGTTATGTGGCATATGTGTGTTGATTTCAGGGCTTTGAACAAAATTACAGTTAAGAATCGTTATCCTCTTCCTAGAATTGATGATTTGCTTGATCAATTAAAAGATGCTAAATATTTTACTAAGTTAGATTTAAGAAGTGGATATCATCAGATCATAATTGTCGAGGGAGACACATGGAAGACAACTTTTAAAACTAAGCAAGGTTTGCTTGAATGGATGGTAAGGCCTTTTGGACTTTGCAATGCACCTGCTACTTTCATGAGAGTTATGAATGATGTCTTAAGGCCTTTTCTGGATGATTGTGTTATTGTCTACTTGGATGATATTTTGATCTTTAGAAAATCCCGTGCCAAGCATGTTGGACATATTAAACAAGTTTTGGATGTTTTGAGAAAAGAACAGTTGTTTTTGAAGTTGTCCAAATGTGAATTTCGAAAAACTTCACTTATTTACTTAGGACATATTGTTGGTGGAGGTGAATTAAAAATTGATACCTCCAAGGTCAAAGTCATTTTGGAATGGCCCAAGCCCAGCAATGTGACAGAGGTAAGAAGTTTTTTGGGAGCAACACAAAATTGGAGGAAGTTTATTGCTAACTTTTCTTCCATTGCAGCTCCATTACATGCTCTGACAAGTGTCAAGCAAGTTTTTCAATGGGGGGGCAAGCAACAGAAGGATTTTGATACTTTGAAAGAAAAGATCAGGTCAGTGCCAGTTCTTGCACTTCCAAATTTAAGACAACCTTTTGAAATCCAAACAGATGCAATCAATTATGCAATGGGAGCATTTTTTCTATAGCATGGTAAGCCTATTTGTTTTCATTCTGAGACTTTTAATGGTGACATGATTAATTATCCTACTTATGATAAGGAATTGTATGCATTGGTTCAAAGGGTAAAAAAATGGAAACATTATTTGCTGGGGAAAGAAACCATTGTTCACACCGATCATCAACCATTGCAATACTTACAATCACAGACAAAGCTATAGCAAGCTAGGCACTTCAGATGGATTGGTTTTCTTCAATAGTTTCACTTGGTCATCAGGTATAAGAAGGGAATTTTTATAAAAGTCGTTGATATGCTTTCAAGGCCTATTATTAGTGCTTCAGTTATTCTTAAGTATAGTCCTATCATGCATGAATGTTATGTTGAGCAATATGCTTTGGATACTGATTTCAAGGAAGTATATGAAACTTTGTGCCACTCTAACCATGTTGAAGAATTGGATTACCATGTGCATAATAATCTATTGTATCATCTTGGCAAGTTGTGTATTCCACAGGGGGAAAGAATCAACATTATAAGAGAAGCACATTCTTCTCTTATTGCTGGTCATTTTGGTGTAGGCAAGACAGTGGCTAATTTTCAATGATATTGCTACTGCCTAAAATGAATGAAAGTGTTTCATGATATGTTCCACAATGTTCGTTATGTGCCACAAGTAAACCTAGCAATCGAAAGTTGGGTTTGTATACTCCACTTCCAGTTCCTTCTTGACCTTGGGAAAGTATTTCCATGGATTTTGTAGGTGGTTTACCTATGTCGAGATGAAATCATGATTATCTTTATGTTGTGGTTGATCGATTTAGCAAAATGTGTATTTTGATGCCTTGTACTAAGAATGTTATAGCTGAACAAATGACACAAATGTTCTTTAAAAATGTTTGGGTGCATTTTGGATTGCCTAAATCAGTTATTTTTGATCGGGATTCTCAATTTGTTGGAATTTTTTGGTCGAGTTTATGGGCACTCATGGACACCAAACTTAAAAAGAGCACATCTTTTCATCCGCAAACAAATGGTCAGATAGAGGTGGTAAATCGAACAATGGTGCATCTTCTTCATTCTTATTGCAGCAAGCATCTTAAACTTTGGGATGAGCATTTACACTACATTCAACATGCTTACGATCGTGCTAAGCACTCTTTGACTCAAACGTCGCCATTTGAAGCATGTTTTGGCTATTTGCCCAAATATCCTTTAGATTTTATCTTTGGGAAGGATATTGATATCGATGGTCAATATGACATTGATAGGGAAGAAAAGTTCATTGAACAAATTCAGTCGATACATCAAGTGGTGCAAGAGCAGTTGGAAAAGAGTCAAGCCAAGTACAAGACGAGACATGAAAAGCATTATGTTGATCACAGTTTCCAAGATGGAGATGAATTTTGGCTTTACATCAGTAAGGAGAGACTTAAAGGTGAAGGTAAAAAATTGAAACCGATTCGATATGGTCCTTTCAAGATTATCAACAAGATTGGTAACAATGCCTTTCGTTTAGATTTGCCTCCTTATATGCAAATGTATGCAGTTGTTAATGTTGAGAATTTGAAATTGTATGAGCCTCCATTGATTGATGATCATGGAGAGCATGTTTAGATTCCTTCTATAGATGGTTTTTCCCCAGAATATCTTACATAACTACATGAAGACACAATCCTTGACAGGAGAATGAGAACTTCAAAATGAGGAAATGTGGAGTATCTTCGAGTTGGTCTTACAGGTACCAATCCAAGCAAAGCCAAGTGGATTGAGGTTGGAAGGGTGAGAGAACTATACCCTCATATTCAAATAGACTGAATATAGTCTTTTGGAGGTCCAAAAGCTTTCCAATGGGGAGGTGTGATAAGGGGATCAAATTTTTCTCAAAAATTCAAAGTACTTGGAATCGCTTCAAATCGAACGAGAGCATAGGCCTCCTCATTGAAAACCCAACGAAACTCGTTTGGGTTCAAATGGATGTCGGGAGCGAGAGATATCGCGATATGTTCAAATCGTCAAACAGGTAAAAAAAAGGGACGTTGATTGTGTAGTCCGTACAGTCCATACAGATGCTGATGTGGCATGATCGTATGATGACATGGAAGAGACCATATGTCTATATGCTGATGTGGCATGTGATGACATGGCAGTTTGTGATTGGCAGATGTGGTCGAATTATGATGTGACATGTGGCATCATTGTATTGGTTATTGGTTCAAAACTTTATGTACTCCATGGGGCTCGAACCATGGACCTCTCCCATAGTCCAAAGTCTTGGCAAGAGCCGCCCTACCAATGCGCCCACACATTTTTACTTACCATATAACAATTTTCATTTAATTTAAGTTCAAACTATTGTATATGTGGGCAGGGGTCGAGCTGGGGCTTAGCCCCAACCCGTGGTATTTTTTGTTATACCATGCGACCACATACCACACAGAGGGCACGCACGGGAGTTTTTTTTTAAATGGAGCCCTGGTCACACACCGTATATGCCATATGACCCAATGTAATAGCTGGTGCGTGTTTGTTTTATCAAACGATTAGCACGATTTCAATGCGCCCGACACTTGGTGCTTAACTATTGGCTCTTAAAGGTTAGCCCTTTTTCTTATAGAGCACGGTCGTATGGACGACCCATGTGCCTGAGAGCTTGGTAGTTAGGGGCTGGCATGCCCATAACCGTCCTACAGTTTTCACCATTGGCATGGTTGCATTCGGTGCCGTTTTTTACGCTTTAAATAGCATGTGTGCTAGGTTGAATGAACAAGGGTGCAATTTGTAGATGCAGAGACAACAAGCTTGAAAGGGGGACTTCTAGGAAGCCTAACTTCTTCATTTTTTGGCCAAACAAAGTGCCGAAAAAGCCCAGCTAGGGGTTTTTGGACGCTCTGAAGCCATTGAAGCAATCTGTTGGTCATTTTGAGCATTGTAAAGCACGTTTTTGAGCACTTTGAGAAAATTATAATAATGATCCATTGGAAGCTGGACCAGGAGATGTAGCCCAAGAGAGGGGTGAACTCCTTTATCATTTGTTGTGTTATGTGCTTATGTTCATTGATTATGCTGCTGTTTATTTGTGTCTTAAATGAGTAAATCCTATTAAATGATGTGTTGGAAAGTTGATCCATTTGCTTTTAACACATAAACTTTACTTGCAAATATTTCCAAGTTTACAAGTCTTCTTCATTTTTAGATCAGAACAGTATTACCCTGTTGGCAACTACGAAGACCAGTACATGAGATAGACCACACTGCGGCAAGAGAGGGGCCAAGCAGTTCCAGAGTTCTCCAATACCTTCTATACCTTGCGCACCAAGTTTTGTATCAAAGACTCCGGGCGACATTTGGTTCTGAAATACTGTGGGGCTCTACATAGATACATCCAGACTAAAATGGATTTTCTAGACATCTCATCACTCGATGCTGCTTATCGATATGCTATTAAAATTGAGCAGAAATTTAAGCACCAGAACAAAAGGGAATTCGGGTCTACAAATATGCAACAACCAAAGTATGACAAAGACGACCCTAACAAACAGTCTCTCAGAAACCAGTCCAAGACATAGGAAAATAAGGGTCCCGGGAATAAAAAGATGGACACTGGAAAATGGTGTGATTTCCACAAAATCCCCTGGCACAACACCGATGAATGTCGCTCAAAAAATTCACTGGTGGCCGAGATCAAAGAC
>CBVK0100094836.1:0-12367 GCA_900067695.1 Picea abies | reverse complement strand
TTGGGATCTAGTGGAGTTGCCAACTGGAAGAAATCCCATTGGCAGCAAATGGGTATTTAAAAAGAAGCTGAATGCAGAAGGAAAAGTGGAGGAATACAAAGCTCGGTTAGTAGCAAAGGGTTATTAGCAAAGCATCGGGAATGCAATTTCAAGAATGCATTACATTTAGGTGGTTTTTCGGCACATGGTTTCTTTGCTGATGGTTTTCTATTTTCAGTTAAGGAATTAGGGTTTTGGACTAATCTAGGTCATTGGGTTAGGGTTTTGGATGCCGCTGGCTCTTATATGTATTTTTTATTGTAAACATTGTAACACAATGAATGAATATAGAATATGTTGGTTTTCCTGATTTGGGTTTCCAGAGGAAAAATATCTATGTAATGTTTGTATTTTCCATTGTATATTTTCTATTCTTTTCTGAATATCTGTTTGCAGTAGATATTGTACAAGGTTAGAATTTACAGGCAGTTCACTCTCGTAACTCCCTGAGAGACTAGAATAGGTGGCAGTTCACTCCCGTAACTGCTAGTGTGTGTCCACATTACTCTAGACCACCACTATGGCGACTTGGTTCACCTCAATTTGAACTCATTGGGTTATACATAGTATATAATGTGTAAATTATTCATTATTCACAACGGTTAATGAGAATTCTTCCATTCTTTCTCTCCTTCTTCTTCTTTTTCCAATTCTCTCTGCAAAAGTCTGTACTATTGTTTAGCTAGATCTATTCTATTCAATTTAAACACATTTACATGGTATTAGAGCTGACGGACTACTAAGAAAAAGCTACACCAAAATGTTTTGCAGGTACAAAAGATTGAAGATAGTGAAAAGATGGAATTCCAAAAAGAATTTATTCTTACACCTTACAACTATTTTGCATGGAAGGAAAAAATAGCCATACATCTTCGATCCAAAGGGTTGTATAGGTTAACCATGAATACAGATACAAAACCAACATCATCCATAGAAAAATCCAAGTACTTAAATCTCATCGATGAGGCACTCGAAACAATTTGCAGTCTTATTTCTCCCGATCTCCTTTTTCACATATCTTCTTGTAAGACTCCCAATGAAGCCTGGAAAATCTTGGAAGGGCTCTTTGTAAAACATGATTGGATGAGGGGACACATGCTGGAGGTGGAGATTCTCACATTGGATCCAAAAATCTTCGACAATATCCAATATTTCTTTACAAAATTCAAGGATTTACTATAGCAACTCAAATCTTGCGGGGTTGATAAATCGGCGGAGGAAAAACAAATGGTTCTCACCATTCTCTCCAAACTTGGACCTGAATTCTCTGTATTCATATCCACATTCCATACTATCATATTCGCCTCTAGAGCCACTTGGAAGATGCCTTCTCTTGAGGAATTTATCGAATCCTTGACACAAGAGCAAACCAAGCTCATCAACATGGGCGCAATCAAAGGCCCAAGGGAGCATGCACTCACTGTGCATGATGGCAGCCACAAATATCAGAAATATAAAGATAAAGATAAGTGAAAATATTATGCACATATGAAGAAGGAAGGGTACACAAAACCCTTCACCGATGCCTCCGGATCCAAAGGAGAAAAGGGAAGAAAAGGAGAGAAATGCACATACTGTCACAAAGAATTCCATTCAAAATCCGCATGCATGCAAAAATAAATATATCTGATGTCTCAGGTACTTTAGAACAATAACCTTGGAGATCGCATCCTCGAGGGTGCAAAGAAGAAGAAGCCAGAAGATCTGAATTCCAAGAAAGGCAATTCTAGCCATGCCTTGATTGCCATCAACTCCTCTCACAATGCTTGGATCGTAGATTCAGAAGAATCACATCACATGCCTGCCTTAGAAGTAGTGTATTCTTCATCAGTTTCATGCAAATCTCCTCCTATTCTGATGGGTGACAACTCTTCTGTCAAAGTCACCGGAAAAGGAAGGATTGAACTCACCAATGGAAGTTTCGAGAATGTGCTGCATGTTCCCAAGATTTCTGTCAACCTTCTCTTTGTATATCAAATGACAAATTATGGCACCAGAAAGAACATTGTATTCACACCAAATGTCATGGACATCTACGACATAAAAACCAACTCCAAGGTTGCTACCGGTGAGGTAAATCATCAGTCTAGATTGTATACATTCTTTGAATTCATTGAACCTAATTCTTCTTTACCACTAACTCATGCTGATGAAAGTAGTAGGATATGGCACGAAAGGTTTGGACATTTGAATTTCATATACATGCAACAACTTAACAAGAATAGATTAGTTTATGGTCTACCAGACATCCATTTCTCCAAGGGAGTATGTGAGGGATGTGTTCTCGAGAAACACCCTAAAGAGAAATTTGACAAAGGAAAGTCTCAGCGAGCTTCCGCACCTTTGGATCTGATCCATAGTGACCTCATGGGTCCTTTTCCACATCCATTGATCAGCAAAGCGAGGTTTGTTCTCATTTTTTTTGACGATTTCTCATGTTTTACTTGGATCTACTTTCTTAGGAAAAAATCAGAAGTCTTTCAACACCTCAAAGATTTCAAGGCTTTGGTTGAGACACAGTCCAGAAAGAAGATCAAACTCCTCCGAACTGATAACAGGGGAGAGTATGTAAATCATGAGATCCATAATATTTTCCATGAGGCAGGGATTTAGTTGCATCATACAACTCCCTACACTCCGCAGCAAAATAGAGTTGTTGAGCGGAAAAATAGATCTCTAAAGGAGATGGCATCTTGCATGTTGCATGCAAAGTCACTACCACAGAGACTATGGGTCGAAGCACTTAACTGTGCAACATACATCCAAAACAAATCCCCCCATAGATCTATTAAGGATAAGACCCCCTATGAGGCTTGGAGTGGCCTCAAACCAGAAGTGACCCACTTTCCAATTTTTGGTTCTCGTGCATGGGCCCGGATTCCCTCTGAAAAGAGGAAGGCACTTGATCCATAGAGCACTGAGTGCATTTTTGTTGGATACCCCAATGGTGTGAGGGGATATTGGCTTATTGACATTTCCTTGGACTGAATCATCATTAAGCATAGTGTCCAATTTGAGGAAAGCATCTTGCATGTACCTCAACATTCACATGAAAACACCTTCACTCTTCCACCTATTCGAGATGATGAGCATGCACATGCCGACTCTTCCTCAGATGAGAATTCCAATTTAGAGGACTCGGAGGATTGAGATTCAGATTCAGATTCAGTATAGTCAGATGCAGAGTTAGAGCATCCAGATGCAGTTGCAAAGCTAGAGTAGAGGCCCAAGTGGGCACAAACTACTCTTCAGGATGTAGTGGATCTCGTAGGTGATCTAGCGGATACTAGGAGGACTTGATCTGATTTCGAGGAGCCTCATATTGCACTCACTTCCACTGAACCATTGCCTTCTAGGCATCTTTTCTTGGTTCAGTCTTTATATCCACAGTCTTATGGTGAGGCTGCTGGAAATCCATTTTGGGAATCCGCCATGCAGGAGGAGTACAACTCCCTCCTTGAGAACTAGACTTGGGATCCGGTTCCCATTCCCTCTAGGAGGAAACTTGTCATATGTAGATGGGTCTACAGGACCAAGAGCATAGCGGATGGACATATCAAAAGATACAAATCTAGGCTTGTCACCAAAGGCTTTCAGTAGGTTCATGTTATTGACTATGATGACACCTTCGCTCCTGTAGAGAAGATGGATTCCATATGATTGGCACTTGCCATTGCGACAACCAAACGATGGGAAGTCCATCAGATGGATGTGAAGAATGCATTTCTTTGCGGTGATCTCTCTAATGATATCTACATGGATCAGCCCGAGAGATTTATGCAGGACTCATCTTTGGTATTTCGATTGAAGTCACTTTATGGCCTCAAGCAGGCTCCGAGGACATGGTATGCCAAGATGGACTCCTACCTGTTGTCACAGAAATTTGTACATTGTAAATCAGACCCAAATGTATACATGCTCAGGACAGTTGATTCACTTCTACTTTTAGTTCTATAAGTGGATGATTTTCTAATCACCAATTGCTCAACTTCATTGATTGTTGCAGTCAAGAGGATTCTTCATGAAAGGTTTTTTATGACGGACATGGGTCCACTACACTTCTTCCTTAGACTTGAGATCAGTCAGGATGCATCAGGCATCAAACTGTCTCAAGCCAAATATGCACGAGATCTCCTTGAGATATTTCACATGACAGACTGCAAGTCTTATCTGACTCCTTTCCTATCAGGAGTCAAACTTGAGGATGGCGGGAGACTCCACTAGTTGACAGCACATTGTAGAGACGGCTAGTGGGGAGCTTGTTGTATCTCACACACTCTAGACCAGACCTCTCATATGTAGTTAGCGTAGTTTCCAGGTTCATGCATGAGCCACATGAGCTACATTGGAAAGTTGCAAAGCATATCCTTCGATACGTATAGTGCACCATCACCTTTGGGATTCATTATGCAACAGACTCTACATTAGATCTCATTGGGTTTACTGATTTTGACTGGGCTGGCGATAGCATTGATTGCAAATCCACATCCAGTTACTCACTCAGTCTTGGTTCCGGGCCTATCTATTGGTCAAGAAAGAAGAAATCTTCCATTTCTCTATCTTTAGCTGAGGCAAAGTACAGAGGGGTGGTTAACATAACCATTCAGGATATGTCGCTACAAAATTTTCTCACTGAGTTGGGCATTCAGTTTCATTGGCCAATCGTCATCTGGTGTGACAACCAGAGCACTCTAAAGTTCTGCAGAGATCTAGTTTAGAGGTAGCAGACGAAGCACATTGAGATCCACATGCACTACATTCGGGACTTAGTACATGAGGGGATCATCGACTTACAGTTCTGTCCCTTAGCAGAATAGACAACAGACATTTTCACCAAGACCTTCACTGAGAAAAAATTTCATTCTCTATGAGGTCATCTTGGAGTGAAGGACATAGTTTCCTAGCAACTGTAGTTCTTATTTTTACATACATTGTACCTTGAGGGGGGGTTTTCCCTCTTTCCTCACTTATTTTTAATGTATCTTTTGTACTTGGGTACCTAACATGGCCTCGTTGCCGGGACCCAATCTTTATTTTCACCATAGTGATGTTCAAGGGGGGTGTTGGAGTTACTTGTTACTTCACACACACCTAGGATTTATTTTTCCTAAGTTTTTTATTTTTTTATTAGTCATAATTAGTCATTATCTAGTCTCCTATAGTTTAGGAGAGAATATTCCACCTGGAGAATATTCTCTTTCAGTTGACACTTCAGTTTTACTAGTTGAGAGTAGTTTAGATGTTGCATTGGGATTATCACCATGCTAATTAGACCTTGCCTTGGTATCATCACCAGAGTGGTGCATTAGCCTTGATTCCCCGAGTTAACTCCTCACTACTCTATGTTCAGTCAGTTAACTAAAGACTAGTTGACTAGTTAACTCAACTAGGTGGCAGTTCACTCTCATAACTACCTGAGAGACTAGAATAGGTGGCAGTTCACTCCTGTAACTACTGGTGTGTGTCCAAATCACTCTAGACCACCACTATGGCGAATTGGTTCACCTCAAGTCGAAATCATTGAGTTATACAGAGTATATCATGTGTAAATTATTCATTATTCACAATGGTTAATGAGAATTCTTCCATTCTTTCTCTCCTTCTTCTTCTTTCTCCAATTCTCTCTGCAAATGTGTGTACTATTGTTTAGCTAGATCTATTTTGTCCAGGTTCAACACATTTACAAGTCAGGCACATACCAACTACAAAATCTGAGAGGGGAACTTGATGCTCTCCTAGTGAATGGCCAAGGCCTAAAACAATATTTTCATTAAAAAAAATAAAAATAAAAAATCTTCTGTGCTTATTTTAGATGCGTCGATGAATATTTTTTTCATTTATACATTTTTGTTTTATCTTTTGTGATTGTGCTTCTGAGATTTTGAAATATTGTTTTTAGCAATACAATGGTTGACCTCAAATCATGAGACATAGCGAACTTTGTTCCTAACTCGTCGCTCACATACAAACACAAGAAACGTTGAAGAACCTGAAGTTGTTTCAAAAGGATTCTCTATCTATCCTGCGCAGATGAAAAAAATTGGAGAAATGTGGAAGTTTCTACTTAGTGGTCTAGTAAAACCTTAAGGGAAAGACGATAATATGGAAAGGACTACATGCACCTCGAAGACAGAGCTAATGAATTTCACCTTAACCATCTCATTTTTTTTTGCAAGTAACAAACGTCCTCCTCTCCCGCTCGCTCAGGGAATTCTACCAAAATAAAAGTTAACTATATCAAATGAGTGCATAGTAGGAGAGGGTATGTAGATATCTCTTCCAGGGCTATGGATTCTTGTTGGCAGTAGAACAAGGTCAGTGACGTTGGGGTGACACCGTTGGGGCTATGGATGCTCGTTGGCAGTAGAGAAACACCATAGCAAGTGAATAAGGGTAAATAAAAGGCCTAGTGCCAGTGAATTATTTACTATATTCTTGTCAAAAGGGGCAGGTGAGTCAAGTTTATAGGAAAAGAAGGTGGAACAAAGGTTATAAAACCCCACAGGCAGGCCTAGATGCATAAATCGGGGAAACGAATGCAAGGGTAAAATAAGATCTGATCAAAACTAGGTAAGTTCCTAATCATTTTTTGCGTCAACCAAGCCTGAGAAAGGAAAAAAGTTTCTTCTTTCACCCAGTAAGTCACCATTTGTTGAGAACTCAAGACACCCTAAAAATCCTATGTCAATTTTTCACTTTTTGGGTACCACTTGATCTTTTCACTATCTGATTTTCTTTTCTTTTTAGGAGTGTTTTGTCTTTTCTTGTTCTCTTGAGATGCATTTGTTATTCAATGTTTGTTTAAACTTTATAAAACCCCATGAATTAAAAAATAAAGGAATCAACACTTAAAAAATCAACAACCAAAACACTTCACTCGACGCACTCAAGATTCAACATCAGAAGGAATTAAGAGGTGAAAAGGAATCACTCGAAAAACCTTAGTTGTCAAGCACTAATCTTCACCGATTTCAACGAAAGGAAGTTTTGTTTCATGAAAAGTATCACAAACAGACATCACCGATAATCGATCCCTTTCGGCATCGGTAATAGGCGAAGGGATCAAATTTCAAAGAAGAAAGAAATGATATCACCGATAGCCGATACCCGACGCGCTTGTCAAAATAGGAGAAGACCAAATCGCGACGAACATTCTGACCACACTAAATGTTTTTTCCCCGATCACCGATTCTCGATGCCTTTTGGCATTGGGAATTTTACAAAGAAGCTAACCCAAATGAAAACATGTGATAGCTATCGCCAATCATGGGTACTTTTCGGCATTGACACTTTAAGGTATGTTTTAAACCTAATGACTTAATGAAAACCCCGACTATGATTAATACACACAGATTAATCCACCTGTCATCAACGCCACATGTCTTTTCCAAACTGGATAACCGTACAGTCTAGTTTTACCACGAATCATTCTTGGTTCCTTAGGTCCAAGTCACACCTCCGAGTCGGTTTCTCCATGTCAACATTGTACGATGAGATCGGTCGATGTCAGATCTTTTGAGAGGGACATCGAAAAAAACATTCATCGTGCATCCCCAATCCCCGATCCACCCACTGAGAAAGTGACACGATGGGACATTTTAGCGCTAGATATGATTAGATTCAAAGAATTTAAAAGGTTAATCAATAAGAAATCTCGAATTAGTTGCTAATTCGTGTGAGAATCAAAACAACCATTTGAAATTATCGATAGACCACATCACCCTCCGCGCCTCCACTATCATCCCATGATGAATTTAAGTTACAGAGATTTGGCGGTAGATTTGTTTGAATTTCACTCATCACCTGAATTAAATGGTTGATATGAAATGATAAGTCCTTCCCTAGTTTAAATTATCTTGATTCATTGTTAACGAAACCATTCTGCATGCAAATAAGTTTCAGAGCATTCAGAGAAACTGAGACAACCAATTTGAAAGCTGCAGAGTTCCCGTGAGTATCAAATAACCAGGCTTAGAGAACTTTACAAGTATTTATCCAAGTCTATAATTTAACATGACAACAATTTTTATATTTTTTATCCGGTTATGTTTTTTGCATAGTATCTATGCTTTGATTTTTTAATTGCAAGAAAAATGCCTCCAAGGAAGTCGAACACTAGATGATCACCAAGGGCATCAAAGCTAAAGGAGCCAGAAGTAGGTGAAGGTTCCTCTCCAGGGGTAGAAAAACAGTTGGAATACACTCGGAGGCCGAAGCCAGTCATTAAGACATCTAGAAAGAAGGTTTTCATTCAAACGTCAACCTTTGGAGACACAGAGGAAAACACAGGGACCAAGACAAAACTCCCACATTAGGAAGAACTCTTCAAAAATATCAGCCGGGAGGAATTCCCGGAGTACATCCCACACACTTACCCAAATGTGAGTGCACTCGACGACTAGGTATTCTCAAATATCCAACAATCATACCTACACACGGTAGCAAGAAGAACCCATTTGTTTCCTTGTATAAAAAATTTGCAGTGGATCATCAACCACACAGAAACACAGAAGTGTTTCATCAACAAGGACAGTGGTGGATGTGTCGGGGTCTTCCTTCTAGTAAAGGTCCAGAAGTATTACAAGCTAAGAGACCCCGAGGAGAGACTAAACACAGATTTTGTTGTAAAATTTTACGAGCACCATGACACCAGCTGATTAATGGCCTCATGGTGGAGAGAAGACAAGAAATACACCAACCAGACCTCCAGATGGTACCAAATGACCAACTTAAAGGAGACATATATCTACCTGATGGCTCTCATATGTCAGTTGTATGGGGAGAAAGACTTCTCCATATTTTTAGAGGCATGGATGCCTCTAACTTACACAGTGGCCATTTTCGGGAGTGGATTCAACTAGGGAGCCATCATTTCTAAGAAACTGAGCATTTTCATACAACAGGCTCAGACACCGAAGGAAGGAGAGACACCAACCTTCTACATGGCTTCTTACTTACTATATGTCATGTGTGCCAAAAAATTTTTTTGTCGGCATGAATCTGAGTTGGCACATTGCGGAGCTCCTAGTACCATGTATATTTTGACATCTTATGGGACAACAGGTACAAAAAATCATACTCCCTCATCTGCAATGAATTCATTGCACGTACTTATTTTATTCTTTTCAAGAAAGAATGCCCGAGGCTATTAATTGTGGCCAAAACGATGATATCAAAGGTCATCCATTGGTATTTGGACAAGAGTGATACCTACATCAGAGTGTTTGGGGCCACCGGAGCACCTCATCTCCTTCCCAAGCATGTCCCTGACTGGTTTGTAGTAAGGGAGATATACTACTAGACCATCTTGCAAGGTTACAATGCCACTCTAGTCAAGGACAAGAAAAGGGCATTCATACCTTATGGATTCCATGTAGGCTTCTACATGGTGAACAACACTACTCAAGCCAAGCAAGAAGGATTGAGCCAATTGGAGTTCAGATTCCAGACTGACCGATTCTGCAAAAATGACCCAAAGGGTTTGGTCTTGAAACATGGCTCGCAAGTGTCCTCCTACTTGCCATACGCCCACAAAAAATTTGAAGATGAAGTCTTCAGAGAAAATGCCCAAGACTGGGATGAAGTGGTGGCAAGGATGGCCAACCCCAAGATAACCAAGTTCAAATCCATGATTCTGGATGAACAGGTGACAATCCTAGAACAATCAGCTCAAGGAGCCCTTAGGGCCAAAGAAGAAATGATAGCGGTTGAAGTAGCAGAAACCCCTCTAGTAGCCCCGTTGCAAGATAGAGGTTTTCCCATGATTCAGGATGCGTAGGAGAGGGGGTTACTTATGATAGAACAGACACAACAAATAATTGATCAACTACAAGATGACCCAGACCTCGTAGCTATGACAAGGACATTCCCTGCCGACAACCCGGATGAAATCCAGATAGGCCCAAGCAGCCCTAAGCTGATAGACATCGATGAAATCGCCAGGTTAGACAACCCTAAAATCACAATGCCTCAGGACGGATCACTAGTGGGTGTTTCAGCTCAACCAAAGACAGTTGGGGTATCAGTGGGAACAAGTGCACCGGACTCCCTCTGTGAATTAATAAAAATCTATGATGATTATGAGATCCTGGAGGTATCCCTTGTGTCCCCTGTACACGTCAAAGAGGAAAAGGAGCCAGAGAAGACATCTTCCTCAGTTCTTGATGCTCAAATTCATGGTCTTCCACAAAATGGAAAATAAGTCGAGAGTGTTTTAGACACTCAGTTGTCCAATGCACCAGAGAACCAAACAGACAATCTGAAAGATGAGCCAGGGTCAGGAGAACAAAAGGAAGAAGCTCCATAGTAGAAAATCGGTGCTTCAATGACTGATCATCAAGTAAGTACTGAGCCTATCCACAGTGCCTCAATTTCAATCAACACGAAACTCCCAGATGAACGACAAACAAAAGTGAGGCCTTCGAAACATAGGGAGAAAGTTCAAGAACCCGACCTTGAACAAGTATATACCATCGGGAGTCTGGGGAATACACTCACCTGGGGAGATCAGCAAATCCCTGAACCCATGGATGAAGTAGCTGACATACATGCTTTTGTTTACTATTCTTCTATATTGTTTGAGTTTGTTGACCCAGGGTTCATTTCTGTCAGGTTTCCAAAAAATCCTCTAAAACAATCGGCCCTCTTGGTAAACCAGAAGGAAGCACAACAAACAGAATGTGCCATGCAGTCTCACCTGAGATAGATTTAATGGGTGGCTGAAAGACTCATGTGTTTATAGCCTAAGATTGAGTGTGAGATATGAGAGCTAACTATTGAACCATTATTATAACTGTAACTGCAGTATACTGTCATTTGCAAATAAGCAGGAAATATAACAACTCATTCATTAAGCATAGTGTTGAGTCTCATTATTGACACTTATACTACCCTATATTATCTATGTCTGAGTCAATTTTACATATGATATATGTATCTAATTGACAGTTTCCTCCACAAATACAATTAATGACCTTGTTCATGCGCATAGAGAGGTAACTTATGGTTAAGGCATAATTTGTTTAGTTTTGTTGAGTTAATTCGATTAAAATGCTTGATTTTGTATAATACTAATTTTTTGACTCCTAATCAATCTATTCTGGTACCTCATCATTCTGGTACCCAAAGCAGTTTTGATCGGGTACTGTCTGTTGTGCTATTCTGGTACCAGCCTGTGCTAATCCGGTACTAGACATAATTCAGAATTTTTGAATGTTTATAGGAGAAAATAGGGCTCATGGGTTTTTTCCAGAGTGAGGTTTTCATGTGGACATGTGAGTCATAATTCACCCATCTCGCATGTGTGGACCTCCACCTCAGGGGGAATGGTTCTGCCAAAATTAGCAAAAAAACTCAAACTGCCAACTTGCGCCTCGATTTCCATGCATAAGGTATCAGATCTAGAAATTATAATACATGGGTTTTGTCCATCATATGGCATATTAAGTAATATGTGGGAATGTTTTCAAAATTAGAATTTTTTTGGGAGATATGGGTGGGGGACTAACTTGAATCTACACAAATTGTTAAAAAACACAGATTTTTGGGATTTATCCTAAAATTGTAAAAATTGTTTTCTTAGCTTGGGGATTTGGTTTCATCCATTCCTCCATGGATTTTATGTATAAATAAGAACTCATAGGTCTGAGTAGAGGGGAAATCTTATGGTATAAGATTGGTTCTTGAAGAAAGAGGAATTGTTATGTTGTAGGGTTGATTATTGAAGACTGTGGATTGTACCTCTGTTTTCTGAAGTAATGATATAATTACAGTTCATGGATTCTATGTGTGTATTCAAACCCTCTCTTCTATAAGTTCCTCTTAAGGGATTCCTTGTTGGTATGACAAGGGCCCACCAGCCCAATCAAGGTAAGCCTCTTTGTATCTAGTTGTAAATATAATTCTGGTTTTTTGTGTGTGTGAACAGAGTAATTTTATGTTTGATTATAGCATCTAATTCCACCCTTGTCATGTTTCAATGATTCCTTGAATAGCAGGTCACATGGATGTGTGGTAATTTTGAGTAAGTGAGAGTTGTGTGTGTAATGTGAGATCTATAAGTGTAATGATTTATGAGTAATGATTTGACATCTTTGTGTGAGTATGTGAGAACAATCATTCGATTTAAGTGCATGCATTTGTTAGATTAAATTCTTTAGTGTTTGTTTTTATTTTTCAAACCTAGGGACGAGTTGGATCTCCATATTTCACCCTACATGAACTGATAACGGAGTATCTCAATATACATAGAATTTCTTCCAAGATTGATTGAAGTTTTCCTTTGAGCATATGCAGAGTGTTGGCTGTTTTAATTGCTACAGGGAACAAG
>CBVK0100094833.1:0-25127 GCA_900067695.1 Picea abies | reverse complement strand
CATCTTTGGTTATCAAACCTTTTTTTTTAGTTTGATGAGGTATTAATCATGTAATAGTCCTTTGATGGTGCTCCTTAGGTTCGAACCTAAGTTGAGATTTTGTTTTATCATTGTGTTTTTATCATGGTGGGCATTGCTAGGGAGAAAAAATTATTTACTAAGTTACCATGATATGGATGTGGACATGTATCTAGATACCAATATGAATATGGATATGAATATACCAAATTTTTGAAAAACCAAGATCCAGATACGACAGGGATACATCAAATACAAAAAATATAATAATATTTTTTATATTTTAAAAAACATAATTATAATTTAGAATCAAAACCATTCATGAATCACAACATTAGAACTGAAATCATTAGATAATTTATAAATATGAAGACTGAAATCATTATGCATCATGCTTCATATAAAAAGGATAATAGTAAATACAAAAATAAGTGTCTCATCATTGAACACTATTAATATGATAATGTGTAGTAGGTCCAACTACATATTCTGAAATGTGTCTACATCATCATCATTCATATTGCAACTCTACATAATGAATAGATGACGGGGGCCCAAGAATATTGGAAGTTGTCGCAAAAGGATGGATTGGTGGTGTAACATCTTGAAGTAGGTTGAAGTAAGTCATGACATTAAGTGTTATGTTTAAGTCAGAGATCTCAAGCTCCACATCCCACATGCTACTTGAATCCTTCTTATGCTTTGTATTAGAATGTGATATAAGTCAGGGGTTGGAATGAACGTACACAAGATCCTCAACCTTCGTTACTCCCAAATTGTTTCGCTTCACCGAATGGATGAAGTCATGTGCACTCTAAATCCTCTCAAATGATGAGGAACTAGAAACATATGTTAAAAATATTGTTTCCAGAGTTTAGAGATTAATAATATCCCCACCATAGAAGCCCCACCAAGTAATAGGATCCATATGCCTCCAATAATCCATAACTAGGTAACATGAAAAGTCACCAGTGGATTGTACAAATGCTCCAAATTTCTCATGTACTTCCATTGCAATTCCCACATCCCTATAGATTTTCCTCAAAGTTCTTATATCCATGTACCACTTCATAATCTTTGTTTGGAGTTGTTCTACCCCACAAAGACAAAATTTTGGAATGATAATATTTGGGGTGTAGTGCATAGGCCAAAAGGCGTAATGGTGTGGTCATTTTGTTCCACCTTTTGGTAACTATGTCCTTAAATTCAAGGTATAATTCAATGGTATCAATATTATTTACACTGATAATTTATCTTATCCTCTCAAGTATACTATCTATGTTTTCATAAACTTTCCCTAAGCAAAGCATATAAGTGTCAAATGTTCTAATCATGATCAAAATTGGTTCTGTAAATTGTAGAAGGTATTGGACATTGTTTAACCACACATCATCAAGAATGGTAAACATGATTTTTTGTCTTTATAAGAAGTGGAATCCTCCATGACTCCCAAAGAGGGTTGATGACCATCCCTTGTAATTCTTGTCAGCCCTCCACAAGCCTCTTTATGACTAAAGTGTGGGAGGAAAAACGGGTTTCAATAACCTACAAGTTTCAAAAAGTTGAATAACAAATCAAATTTTTTCCAGGTTACATTGCTCAGGGAAACCCCGAGTACTTCCCCTCATTTTGAGGATGGTAACTAGGGTAAACTCTAGAATCTTCATGGCACGAGGCCGATAAACAACATGGATTCAAGCCATTAGAACAATATACTCCTTAAAAACTCAACATGTCACTTGTGGGAATTGAACCTGGGTAGGGAGAATAAAAAGCATTCCTTTCAACCACTGAAGCTAAACCCAATTGACAACAAATTAAAAATTATATACACTTAAATTATTTAAATTAAGAAATCATAATAAAAATAATAGTTATTAAAAAATGAGTACCTTAAGTAGGTCCAACTTTGCAAAACCTTGATATATGGCTTGGGACATCGAATGATTGATGATGAACACTTGGATCTCCTTCAACTATACATATATTTCGTTGAGCCACTCAATCTCTCCAATCTTGGAAAGTATAAGATTCAATGAATTTACCGCACATGGAGTGCAAAAGTTTTGATTATGTCAACCTTCCACAATCAAGCCTACAACTCTACAAACCTATTCATTGTCCATGATGACTTGGACAACATTATATGAATCCACATTTTCTATTACATCAATAAAGATTGTAGAGATGAACATTGCATCTTTATGCACTCCACTACAATCAATATCCTTTCAAAACATTGCCCCCTAGGAGCATATTGCAATAAAATTAATTAAAGGGCAGTTTCTTTGGTCTTTCCATCCATCAGAGACGATGTAAATATCTATACACAGATTCTTTTTTTTTATGTCAACAAAGTGGTGTGGACTTTTTCGTAAGTAAGGCTCGTGTACCCTTTTGGTGCTTTATTGGATACCTTAATCATTTGTTGCCAATACGAGGAGAAAACCAAATTGAATTCTATCCCATTTGCAGACATGCAACATGCTGCATACTCATCAATTACTTCTCTACCTTGGTTACTAAATGATTCTTCAAGAAGTCCTAGAGTAGTTTCTTTATTAGTCACAACCGCTGGTCGAGATGGCATTGGAGGCTTAGTGGCAGAGCCTTTCATATGGAGTTTTCCCTTAGCGTGTCTCATATCAATATAATTTTGTAAATATGCATAGAAATTAAGTTTTGTAGGACTTCAATTTGGTCCAGATTTCCAATTTGCATCATTTGGATCAACACATCCCAACACCTCTATGTTAGTCAACCCAGTGAGATGACCCTTCACCCTAATGTATGAGACATTTCAAATTTTATTGCATTCATTACATCTCCATTTGTATAAAACACATGTGGGATTTTTTCCGAGAATTTCTACATGTTGGCAAAAAGGAGATCTTAGATATTTATTGATAGTGGAATCATGTGGTGCATTTCCCCCTTCACTTTTCTATGATGGTTCCATGTTTATAGCACTGCAAATATGGAGAATTTAAAATTGTTGTAAGTAACAGAGAGCATATGTTGTCACGACCAGTAAATAATATAATGATTTATCTAATTGAAAAACAAAAATTAATGTCACAATTTTTTTTTATAAGAGATTATATTTGCATTCATAGGTGGACAAAAATAATGAGTAGGATCAATTATAAATCACTAATTGGATATAACTTTATAACACATCATCGAAATCCCTATAGGTTACAACATCTATGATAGTCATACATAATTCAAAAAATAATATAGAGAAGTAATGATACAACTAAGCAAGCAAATAAAGGCTAGCATACTAGTCCATATACTCAGTAGCATGGCTCAATGGTGTGTTTTTTGATATATTCTTTATTGTTCAATTAAAAAATATAAGATTCATTTTTCAAATAAGAACAAAAATCTAAAAATGGGAAAAATAAAAATATGTCAGTAGCACATTCAAAAATATCCATAGGTATACTATAATCCATAGGTGCGTCTGAAAGTGGATTAAGTTGAATGATGAATCACACTCCCACTATTTAGTGTTAATTGTCGAGTCTACTTGCCCCAAAATTCAAAGTATGACCACTAATAGAGATAGTCGATCACTTTATTTGGTCTTGGAAGTGGGGTAGGGATTCTTATAAAATAACATAGAGGAAAAAACCCTTAAAAAATCAAAAACCCAAAACCCAAAGCTGCATTGAATTAACTTTGGGATCTGTGCATGTGGGGTCCATTGGCCTCAAGATCCGTTTTTTTATTTTGCAAGATTTGTTTCGAGGTTCAAGAATATGTTTCTAGCCAAAACAGATCTGTCTTTCCCGTGGATACTTCATGGATCTAAAACGTGGATCCGCAAATCCAACCTCCATACCCCGCAGATTCAGTGACATAATTTATTTACATGCTACAAAACTTGTTGGAGCTCACCCTCCCTTGTTGGAGCGCACCCTCCTTAAGGTAGTTACATGGCATAGTTTTCTAGGGAACACATCTCCTAGGTGCTCTCTAATCATTAATGCATGGATATTTTAGCTACACTTCTCATCTTTTGAACTTCATTGGGAGTGCCCTCACCTTACTTGGCACAAACATTATTTTATTGGAGGTGTTTATGGAGGATTTTACTTAGTCATGTGGCATACTTGGAAGGCCACATGTGGCAGATTGTGTGCTCTTGCTTGGTCCTATTTCCATCATTGGAGCATATTCTTGGAGGGGGCACTTGTGGAGATTATCCACTTTCTATTTTGGGGTTTGACCACTTCCTCTATTGTGGAGTGCTACATCTACTTGGTACCTTGAACATTCATCCATGGAGTTGGTTTCCTTGGAATTCACACATGTGGATTGGTAACATGCATTTTGTGGACCACTTGCTACTTTTGGAGGTTGGTTATGTAGCATACTTTTGGAGGTTGGTTATGGATCATTCTCATATGAGGAATATTATATCGTTTTAACTATCATGCACCCTAGAGGGCACACTTTGTGAGCTCTTCTAGGTGGACACTTGAGCACACCCTCCTAGGTTGAATATTATTTAATTATATTTTTCATACATCCATTTTGGAGGCCACATTTTATGTATACCTTTTGTGTGGTGACCTAGTTATCATGCCTATTTTTAATTGTACACCCTCTCTTGGAAACTTTTGATGAAGTCTCTTTCCTATTTTTGGATGAGGGTGAGTTCTCCTTGAGAGGCTTGTGTCCACATATTGTGATATAGTCAACCATAGATTGAGAAGGGATCTAACTAATCCAATTTTATATTATTTCTTTGACTTGTTGTGGAGCTAGCAAAACAAATTGTTTATTGTATAAGAGAAAATAATCACTCTATAAAAATGAATTTTATCTCAGGGTTGCTTAAAAGGGATATTGATGATCTCTTCCCTTGGACTTCATTTGTACACCATATTCTTGGAGCCTTATAGAGGATTGGAGGCATAACATCTTTTGTTTTGGGGCTTTATGATTCTAATGTTTTCATATATTGGTTTCTATGGTAGGAAACCCTTGTATTTGTTATGTGTAGGCCTTATAATGAACCATGTTTCATTTGGATAATATAATGTGAGGATATAACCCCTCTTATTATTATTTTTGTTGTATGTATCTTACACCTAATAAACCTAGTTTTTTCTAGCATGATAAGGCATCACCTTCATAGTAACATTTTGAATAGTAAACCTAGCTTTCCAAGGACAATTTTTCTGCAATAGATTTAAGCAAGTAAAGGATGATTTGTGGCATGCATAGAAGCCCTTGTTTCCTTACATATTCATAATCTCTCCCTCTTTGATCCATGCTTCCTTGAATCCATTTTCCCAAGGTGTGATTTAGGCACTTGGTCTTGGGGTTCTCTTTCATTTTTCATGCTCTTCCATTTATACTACTATCACTCATTTCGTTAGGCTAACTTTTCAATACATCACTTTGTGCATCCATTCTATAGACTTAGTGATCTTATCCTTAGGGAAGCCCCCCTTGAGTTGGAGAAGAGCCAAACAAAACCGAGAGGAAGATATATTGTGGTCTTAAGTTGAAAAATACTATCTGTTTGATGCTTGGGACTTTACATCATGTGGGAGTGTTATATTTTTTTGTAACACATAGTATTCATGCAATCAAGATACTTTTAATACATTACAACAATATCAATCCTAGTGACTCAAATCACCATGTCATTGTTGAGTCCTTCCACCTATGGTATTATGTCCTATTATAAGAGTTCAAATAATTTTTTAGTTTACTCCATGACACCAGTACTAGTCACTATTGATGTTAAATTTGTAAACATCCTCTAGAACCTAGATGAAACCCACTTAGGAGTCAGGACCACTTAAAACTAGTTGTCCACATATCATAAAGAGCTAAAAAATTGGCTTAAAGTTTGTTACTTGGTACAAAATTACTGAGTGCCTTTAAAAATTGTTCAGATCAACTACCTAGTGCATTGTTGGAGCAGGCCTATTTTGGGAAGAAGGATCTATTTTGGGCGCGGACCAAATTTTGAGGAAAAGATCTATTTTTGGAGCGCACGCCTTAGGATGCAGAAAATCAACATGGAGAAAAATAAGGAAAATAAGCATGCAGGAGGAAATGCAATGTGGCGCGCATGCAGACAGGCCTAACCATGCTAGGGTTAGGGTTTTTGGAAAATATTGTAATGGCTATAAGCCAGTAGGATAGTATAAATAAAGAACTAGGAGCTATAGGTCAAGAGTTGTTGGTTCGTTAGATTTTGTTCGTTGGTTCAGAAGCTATTGATTGTAATGAGTTTTGTTATGGTTCTTGTGGTAAAGTAGAATAAAATATTTTTTGAGGGTTAGGTTATAGGCTGAGGATCCTAGTCTAATCTAGTTATCCTCCCAGAGGGTACTTACCCTGATTTTGATTGTAATATTGAAGATGTAATGCATGCAACATATATTTTGCAATAGAATAAATAAAAGAGTAGAGAAGCCAGATATTTGTGGTTGTAGCCCTAGGAGGGGGTGAACCACGGTAAAATATTGTGTTCTATGTAATTGTTAATGAATGATTTTACTATTATGTTAATCATTAGCTCAAGAATGAATGGTTAAAACTAGTTATAACAACATGAATGCATAGGTTTAAAGATGAATGAATCATAGAAGTAGATGAATGATTAATGATGATGATATATGAGGAGAGTAATCTAAACACAATCCCCACTCATTCCTATACTGCAAACACCTACATATTGCAGTCCCCCATAAAGCTATCTCGGGTGAGACTGTGTTGTGCACTCTGTGCACGACGTTGCCTTCTGGCTTAACAGGAGGGCCGATAGTTTTGAGGGTTTTGTTGGAAACCTATTTGAGATCAGAACCTGGTCAGCCCAACTAACCAACAAATGGTTTTATTTCCGGCTGGAACTACACAAGATTGGGTGGATGGGATATGTGGACACATGTTGACGCTTAAAATTGCAACGATGAATACTGCTCGCAAATTATTGACAATATCTATTATTCATTATAATAATAATAATAAACTAGTAGGTGGGACCCCCTTGTAGACTAGAGACGCTATGATGGGTATGTTGCGCTTATATATTTTGTTGTTGTTATGATGATCCCAGCACAAACTTATACAATTGATGATTCAAATTATGGTTTAAAATGTTTTGGTGACATAAGTTGATGGTTGATTATTGCATGGAACTGTATTGTTTTTATGTCCATTCGCAAATTATATTGAGGCTTCCTTATGGATAAAAGGATCATTATCGGTTTGGTTTGACATTGAAATTAAACATGGGTTAATTGTTTTATTTATGATCTAGATTAAGGATGATATGGGAGTTTTTTCAAATAAAAGGACTATGTACAAGGCCTAAGGTTATATGTAATTGTGACAAACGAAGGGTGTATAAAAACCTTACTGCTATACTTATGCACTTTGTGTGAGGCATATGTGGTAATGTTATAGAAGATGGTTATTTTTTTTAAAAGGATATGACAATACTTTGGGTGGCGAACTATGAGAAATGGATATAGCAATGGGATATTTGGTTGATGTTATGGTGGATTGGTTGGCTTGTACGTTCAATTAAATGAGGCTGGGGAAGGAAGCGACGTGCATTTACTGCATGTCACTCAAACAACCCTCGAGGCCCATCACCGTAGCCATACTTGCATTTGGTTTTTTGGCTCTAGTGGTTGTTGATGCTCCGCGATTTTTGGTTGTGAAGGAAGACACGGTCTAATTCTCTCCTTCAAGCAAGCTTTTCCTGGTATGGTTCCTTATTTTTCCATCCATGATGGTTCCTTTACGTTATGAATCAATTTTTTGGCTCTGAATGGATTGAGGTCTGTGTTTTTCTTAAGTTTTTGGACTATGTATTGGTGTTGTTTGTGTATTCTTCTATGAATATTCTAGACTGTTGGAACTTTGGAAAAGAGAAATGGATGTACTTTACTGTGTGTAATTTGTGTGTGAGTTTATTGGATAAATAGAAAAAGAGGCATTCTCGATCGACTTGAGTTTTTAGGTTCGTCCCTCTATGGAAATTTGTGTCTTTGATTGGAAAGCTCTAAGCTTTGCGCATGGGTTTTACAACCATTCATGGTGTTAAGTTTTTTCACTCCTTTTCGTCTTGTTTCGATCCTCCAAATTGCAATGTGAACTGTTAAATATTTGGGGTGTTTCTTGCGATGTCTTGGCCGAGCCTGAGCTGTTATGTATTATGGTGTTTCCCTCATTATCGCTGTTTCTTGGAAGTTTTTCACAGTTTGGTTTAGTATCACCCAGAACTTTAAATGGAAGCATGTATATGTTTCGATTGGCCACAAGTTGTGCTTGGGAATTCTCTCCACAATGATTTTAAGAGTTTGTTTCCTCTCATTCTCTATTGAGGGTGGTTGAATGTCATTTTTTGGGTAAACCTCACTGTCAAGAATATTGTTAGAGGTTATGTGTATATGGTGAATTTGAAAAGGGCATGAGTTGTCTGTGTCTTCAAAGATGATCCCTTGATTGAGCCATCTGTTGTTATTTCTCTGTGATGATTTTTTAAAGGGTACGAGTTTTCTGCGTCCATGAGGACTTATTCATTTGGTCGAGCTATTTGTTCTTACTTCCATTTGTTGTATAAAACCCTAATAACGATCTTTATATTGTTGCAAATCTAGTCGAAGGTAAAGAGCGTTGTGTGTTTGTTTGGTCGATTGGGCATGATTTGGCTCTGTCTCTCGTCGGGAAATTTTTAAAGGAAGTGTGTACATGTTAAATTTATGAGAAGCTCAGGCTCAAAATTGCATGTTATTGGTCGAATGTTATTTCGAATCAATACTTATGTTGATTTTATTGGATGAACACCTATGTGTGATTGAATTGGGGCTCGATTATGAGTTTTAATGAACAATCGATTATGTCAAACAATGTTTGGAAATAGAAAGATGATGGTTAATACTAGGCCTATTCTTATTTGAGTTTGAGGAATAAATATTGGATGTGTATGGCTGGAATCACTGTGCATATTTCTATTTGATTTTAAAAAGAAAAATATTTAGCATTGGAATATGAATGGCTGTGACTCGATGAATTATTATGTTATCATAAAATGGAAATGCGGTTACCATGACTGCTATATAGATATTGTATAGATGCAAGGGCTACTGTAATTGAGTATTTCTGGGCATATGAATTGTTTTTTTTTTAAGTCAGCAAGCATTATGTAAAGAAGTGACACTGAAATGGTTTTGGTTTTAAAAGTGAATGCTTATTAGATTATGGGGTCTGGACAGAGTTATGGTTGTTGGTTGATTTGATTTATTTTTATGAACAATATCCATATTTTATTCTGTCTCATGCTATCACTTTTTTGCTCATTATATCCCCCCAATAATCCCACTATCATTTTTGGCATCCCTATTATGTAAAATAAATTAAAAACTTTGTATAACAGTGAAAAAGAATATGACACGGTGATGGTTGGCAACTGATATTTTTGGTATTTGATTGCACAGTTAAATTATTTAATGAATTGTTGAACAATACTCATGTATTTGTCCCCTCTCATTATATCACTTTTTCGCTCATTACACTCCCTCCAGATGTCCCATGAACCCTATCCACCCCCTGCTCATTTGGAAATTATTAAATGATTTCTTATGGATGGATTTGCATGGTCTTGTGTCAATTTCTGAGCCAATTAATGTTTCAAGCAAGAAGAATATCATGTATGGTCTATTAAGGGATAGTTACTGACGAATTACTGCATACAGGATGAGTTTCTTTAGTAGGGGCAGTCATGGTAGAAATAATAGAGGAAGAGGTAATTGGAATAGAGGGCCTAGAAGGACTAGATTCTCTATTCATTTTGATGTTGACCCCCAGGAGTTGAACCAGTTGTTTCAAGATGGGTTCTTTAACTGCATCAGGAAAGGGATAGTGCAACCCCAACTATATAGGCCTCCCTTCCAGCTACAAAATATCCATGGTATTCATGTTCCTCATCATGTGTCCTTGCAACCAGAAGCTCCTGCAAATGATGGATGGAAAGAGATTGTCAATCCGACAGTCTCTCACCATCGTGGTTGGCCCAATTTGTCATTAGCTCCTCCACCACCTTTAAATCCTAATGTTCAAATTTCCCCTGTGCATTCACCTGTTCAATCCTCTCATGCTAGTAAAAGTCTTAAAACCGATGTTCCCCATGTGCAAGATAAAGGAAAAGTTGTTGCCTCCCCTTCCTCTCCTTCAACTGACTCTTCAAAATAAATTTCCTCCTGTATGCATCTGAAGGATGATTGTTCCCATGTTATTAATGAGATACAGCCTCAAGGTTTGAATCAACCAAAGGCTACCTGCAAGAAATCCAAAGGGGATAGCAGTGATAAAATAAGGATTGCCTCTCAGAGTGGCAAGTATGGATTTTAATTTATGTGTTTTTATGATTGAGTTGTTGAAGACAGTGGTCTGCAATTTTTTTTGGATAGCAGTCTATTTTTTTTGGATATTGTGGATTATGTGAATATTTATATATTTTTGGATATGATTTGAATTATTTCTTATATTTAAATATTCAAATTTTGAAGGTATTTAAGGGAGTTACAAGGCAACATGTGTTTAAATGATTATCCAATTGTGTTTTATTTTTGAAAATAATAAAAGAAGGGAGTCACAAGGGGTCCCACCTAGTTAGTTATTATTAAATAAAGACCCTTAATTATTATTATTATTATTTCTCCTAAACTAAAATTAGTTAAGTTCAACTAACTTAACTAAAGGAAGTAGTTGAACTACTTCAACTTATTTGGAATGCATAAAAGAAAAATGAAAAGAAGAAACAAGGGGAGAATAGAAGGAGAAAGAAATACTAAGGTTTGCTCTTTTGTTTTCATGAGATATTTTTAGTTTTCATTCATTCTTGAGTTCATTGAAAGGTTAATTCACTTTTTGACAACAGGGTCTTATTGTAGATAGCAAGGATCAGAACTGAACCAAATCATTCAGATGTTTGTTTTACAGGTGTTGATCTATCTTTGATAGTCTATGTATACTTGTCTGTTTATGGATTAAGTTTCATAGCTGATAAAGGATATTGTGCAGAGTGAAATTGGCAACAGCTTGTGGCAAGCTGATCCAGATTATAAAGTACAGTTTTTACTTCTTGTCAGAGTCCTTTTGTATGGTTTTGATTGGGGATCTCAAAATTAGACTTTAGTCCATGCCCTCATAGGGATTTTGTAAATAGAAAGATACTTTTGATTTCTTGGAATGAAATAAAGCAGATTGCTATTCCGTCTCATTTTGTGTGTATATGTGACTTGGTTACTTTTGGTTTTTGATCTCCACATTTACTTTCTATAATCTGTATATTTTTCAGAAACTTATATAAAAAAATTATGTTATTTGGCCACATTCTTTTCATAAAAAAAATCAGCCTAAACCCTTGTAATTAATACTTGTGGATTGGGAAAACATTTTTGAGGCTATAAAACATAGGGTGATATTCCCGACTATATTGTCTTAGCCAGGAAAGATTTGAAAATGCTTGAGTAAGATAATTCATATCTTTCCCTCAACATTTATTTTGGCGACCATACCGGGGAAATCTTCCATATCTCTCTGGTTGATTGTATGTGTGATTGTCATTGAAAATTTTATATTTTTTCTTTTGATTCTTTGATTGTTTTCTTTCATTCATGACAGTACCTGCTACAAGGCATCCCAATATTGAACCTTGTCTTAAAGACCAGAAAAGCATTGCTTTAACCTTATTCAATACCATCCTAAAAATCGCTAACACCTGGGCTGAGCTTGAATGTTGGTGGGTTGTAATTGAACAAGATATAAGTGTCAGAGAACATTGGGAGGCCAGGAAAAGACAACCTAGGAATCAACCACAACTTTCTTTTTCCTAAATTTTTGGTCCTTTTTTCATGTCCTTAAACCCTCACATCTCTAGGAGAAGAAGAGGTTTATCACCTGAGATCAACCCTATTGCTTAAATAGGAAGAATAAACATTGTTTTTTCAACCCAACAAGGTACTCTAAGGAGAACATTTTCTGATTCAACTAGTTCGTCTTTCTCTCCCTTACCCATCATTCACAAAATGGAATCTGTGGGTGGCTTTGGTGGCACTGGAGGTGTTTCTTCATCTTAACCTTCAGCCTCGCCAGTGATTGGTAGCTTGTATATCCATCAAGTTCATGTCCAATCTACTGCCAACCCCACTAAGTTCATAAAAAAGTATGGACTCTTTCAATTCGAAGAAGATTCTACTACTACCACGTGGCATGTATCCTCTCCTATGAACCTAGTACCTGCTACTCGTCCACTTCCAAAATTCAAAGAACATCTCCCTAGGTTTTCAGGATACAACATGGTCACTATGAATGAACACTTGGTGGAATTTTCTAATGCATGTCACAATATAGAGATAATGAAAATGATACTTGTATGTGCTTATTTGTTAATTCCCTTGAAGGGAAAGCAATAACAAATTTATTTGACCTCCCCCCCAAGATTCTTTCCACTTGGGAGGAGTTAGTCTACTGGTTCAAATCTACTTATGGGCAGTATAAGAGCCTAGCTGAATAATTAAGGGAATATAATAACATTGTGTACAAATATGGTGAGACTATAAAGTCTTTCAACTTACGTTTCACCATGTTATATAACCAAATTCCTAAACTTATTCGCCCTCAGAACCAAGCTTCTTTTATGCATTACTATAATGCTCTACCTTCCCCCTACCTTCATATGCTTGAAGAAAAATCTATTGATAATATTGGTTCCGCTTTGCACACTTGTCTAGAGTATGAAGAACAACTTGAAATAACATGTCTTCCCAAAGGAGACTCAATTAAACAAATGAACATGTCCACCCTCTTACAACTTGTACAAGATATGAATAACTAAATGATAACATATGAGCGGAAAGGAAATGTCCTTTCACTTACTCTTGGAGCCTCGTCTTCTTCTTCACCACCCTTTAGGAATTCAAATGAAAACAAATTTTAGCCTAAAGCCATCATGCCTCGCAGTTGGTGTAAATTTTGTGAGGAAAACCATGATGAAAGTACTTGTGAGGTAAAGAAGAGTGCCAGAGATAAAATCTTTGGTAAAAGGCCCGAAACTACCATTTTTGTTCTATATTTCACAGAACCAGAAGATTTCATGATCATAAACACTAGGAATAAATCCTATGCTTCAAAAGGAAAATATGATCCCCCTCGTACTTCTTCTATCCCAAGCTCAACTTCATCAGCTGCTACTGTACAAGTTACTAAAACTCCTGACAGTCAAGGAACTTCCTCCCCTCTTCCCTCTTCCAAATAAAACATTCTCAATCAATTGGATAATATCAAAGTTGATGCTACTCTTCTGGACATGGTTGTCGTCCCTGAGCAACAAAATCATCTAAAAATTTTCACAAAAGGAAAAATTTCAACTGTAGGCAATCTCTATGACGAGGTAAATGAAGAGGACTCAACTGTAAACAAAGTATGTGAAAATAATTTTAGACACTCTGTAAAAAATCCTCCATTTTTCATTTCTGTAAAGATTATGGAAAAAATAGCCCATTGTTGTCTGATTGATAGCGGTTCGAGCCCAAGCGTAATGTCCAAAATTATTATGGAAGAGCTAGGCTTGACTTGTACAAATGAGAATACCAAAAGAATTCTTGCTTATAATAGTTTACAACAATCAACCATAGGTGAGATCAAAGACGTGACTTTGGTTTTGTGAGCACATCCTGAAATAAGGACAACCCTTAATATTCAGGTAATTGACATGCCAGTGAGTAATTATTCAATCATATTAGGAAGAGACTGACAAGCTTTGACAGGTGGATACCTCTCACTTGACGAGACACACTTATCTATTTCTCGGAATGGGAAAAAAATCATAGTCCTAAGGGAGGGAAGGATTTCACCTTATATAGAAAGCATCCCACAGCCTAATGTAAATTATATCGAAGAGGACCTAGGAGTGTATTCCATCTTTTTTAGATGAGGATAAAACTACCTTGGAACAAATTGACCTGGAGGATGGGATGTGGCATATGCACTTTGATGGTTCATGCTCCAATGAAGGTAATGGAGCTGACATTATCCTGTACTCACATGTAGGTAAGATTCACAACTTTTCCTATAGGTTAGAATTTTCTTGTACAAACAACGACACTGAATTTGAAGCATTACTGCTAGGCATTGAAAATGCCTATAATTTAGGTTGTGGTCACCTTACAGTCTTTTGGGGACTCTGAACATGTTGTAAATCTTGTACATAAGATATATTCTCCTAGAAAAAATTTAATGAAATGCTACACCCAAATTGTTTGGGTTCTTATCTCAAACTTATTTTCATTTAGCACCACTCACATTAAAAGGGAATTGAATTCAGTGACCGATAGGTTAGTTTTTTTTGCAGCCTCTCCTACTCGACAACTTCTGCTACAAAGACCTAATTGCACTTTTCAATCTTTGTATCATCCTCATATCCCTGACAATGTAGAGTCATGGCAGGTATTCCTTAGTGATGAAATCATTTGCGCTTTCATACAAAATGAAGCATATAATCCCAAGGAGATTATATCCATGGAAGAAAATAAAATTCCGAAGGGCTTGAATCCTCTAGAAAGTTCATTTTCATTGAGTGATGTAGGAAACAAAGAAAAACATAAAGAAGATGAGTCGAAAAGGAAAGTGGGTGAAACCATTTCCTTGAACATTGGGATACCTGATTGTCGAAAGAATGTTAAGATGGGTTCCCAATGCACTGATGAAGACAAATTGAAGTTCACTGAGTTACTTCGTGAATTTCAAGATATTTTTTCTTGGTATTATGAATATCTTCGTGGTTTTGATCCTTCTCTTATACAACATGACATCCCTATCAAGGAGGGCATAAAATCAGTTAGGAAAAAACAAAGACCCATTAACCCCTCGCTTGAAGAAACTATTCAGAAGGAGTTGGAAAAACTCTTGAAGGCTAGGATAATTTTCCCTATTAGGTATTCTGAGTGGGTTTCCAATTTAGTTCCCATTTGGAAAACAATTGGTCAGATCCAATTGTGCCTTGATTTTCATGCATTGAATAGAGCAAGAATAAAATACCACTTTCCTCTCCCTAATATGAAAATGATTTTGCAGCAAGTTGCAGGGTCATAGATGATGTCCTTACTTGACGGTTGTTCTGGTTATAATCAGATCAAGGTAAAAAGGATAGATAAATATAAAACCATTTTTATTACACGTTGGGGCACATTTATTATGAACACGTTCCTTTTGGATTATCTAATGCAGGTGCCACTTTTCAAAGAGCTATGCAGATAGCTTTTGATGATCTGATTGACATAATTATTCAAATTTCTCTTAATGACTTAATTGTATATTCAAATAACCGATTGGATCATTTTCGTCATCTTAGAAAGGTTCTCATGCGATGAAGGAAATTTGACATTTCTTTAAATCGTTATAAGTCTATCTTCGGCGTTGCCAAGGGAAAGCTCCTTGGAATTGTCTTTGATTTAGGAATAAGCATAGATCTCGAAAGGATGGCTGCTATCCTAAATATTCCTGCTTCTACTTCCAAAAAGGAGGTTCAAGCCTTTATGGGCATTATCAACTTTGTCTGTAGGTTTGTTCCTTATTTTGTCGTAATGGTCAAACCAATTCAAAATCTTCTTAAGCAAGATCGCTCCTTTTCTTGAATTGATGATGTCGAAAATGCTTTCATAAGGATTAAGAAGGCAATCAGTTCCACGCCAATTTTGGCGAAGCCGGATTTTGAGAAAGAATTTATTATATATACTAATGCCACAGAGGAAGTAGTCTTTGCTATCCTCATACAATGTGATAACCAAACTAACGAAAAACCAATAGCTTACTCAAGTCAAATATTGTCAGATGATGAATTCAAATATTCTTATATTGAAAAACATGTTTTATCTCTTGTTAAAGTTGTGGAGAAATTTTTCCACTTTATCTTAGGTAATCACACACTGGTAAAAGTCCATTTACCTACTGTCAAGTTTTTCCTCTCACGGGCTTATCTTTCAAGGAAGCTTTCACATTGGCTTGCCAAGATCCAGGAGCATGATTTAATTATCATGAATTCAAAAACCATTAAGGGACATGACGTATCCTCTCACTTAACTCAGCATGCAGAAGCAAGTGAAGAAATTGATGAACAAGATAGCTCTATGTCAACACTATTTTACATTGACAGTCAAATCCTTCCTGTAGTTGAACATCCCTGGTACAAAGATCTGGTGTATTACTTGCAAAATCAGAGGTGTCCAGATAACTTAGATACTCATCAAAGGAGAAGGATTTGTCTTGAATCTTCCAGATATGCCATTTTAGGAGACTAATTGTTTAGGAGATTTGTCGATGGTATTTTACTTCGTTGTGTGAATAATGAGGAAGAACATAAATTGTTACAAGAGACCCAAGGATATTCAAATTATTTCATTCATGTGGGTGGCCACTTTTCTGATAAAACCATTGCTTTTAATATTATCAGGAAAGGGTATTATTGGCCTTCAATTTTTATTTATTCTTATAATTTTTCAAGATCTTGTGACAAGTGCTAGAAGTTTGTTGGGAAAGAACATATTTCTTCCCTGACTTTACAACTTGTCCTCCCTGACATTCCTTTTTCAAAATGGGATATGGAATTTATTGGTCCTATTAATCCTCCATCTTTAGCAGGGAAAGTTTTCATCTTGACAGCCACGGATTATTTTACAAAATGGATTGAAGTTGTCCCACTTAAGAATTTGCAGGATGAGCAGGTGATTTCTTTCCTTGAAACTAATATCTTTTCCAGATTTGGTCTTCCTTTGGAAATTATTACAGACAACGGTCTCACTTTTATTTCTGTTAAGCTGACTCAATTTCTAGCTAAACTAGGGGTTAAATTTTTTACCTCATCAACTTATTATCCTCGAGGAAATGGGCAAGCCGAGTCTACTAAAACAAATATGGTTAGAATTATCAAGAGGCTCATTGAAGATAATCCTTGTAAATGGCACACTCTCCTCACTTACGCCCTTTGGGAAGACCACACTACCACCAAGGTGAGCATTGGTTGCACTCCCTTCCAGCTTGTTTATGGTCAATAAGTCATTCTTCCTACTGAGCTGAAACTTTCTTCTCTAAGGTTGATGCTACAGGTTGAATAATTAAATTCTTCCAATATCTCTCAAAGGATAAATTCACTCTTGGATTTAGAGTAACAAAGGACGTTTTCCTTTGATAACATAAAGAGAAGACAACAAACTGTTAAAAGATATTTCAATAAAAGTGCAAAAGCTATCAAATTTAAGGTTAATGAGAAATTCTTGTTGTGGGATTCAACTCATGCTGATAGAGGAAGGCATTCAAAGTTCCCAAAGTTATGGTTGGGTCCTTTTAAAATCGCTTTTTTCCTAGGCGCAAAATCCTATATTCTAAAGGACTTCGAAGAGAGATTCTTTTCCTATAGCACCAACGGTTCCCACTTAAAAGATTATGTGGAACCAACTTTAAAGTTTAAATATTGTATGGAATTATAGTTTTGTTTCATTGCTTTGATTTTTCTTTGTTGTTATTTCTTTTTGTTGTTTTAGTTCTTTTATTGACTTCTTTTCTTGTTAGAAATAAAATCTCGGATTAGTTTTGTCACAACAATGCTATTCTGCAAGTATTGTTAATCAATAACAATCAATTTACACAACTGTCATGATGTCCCCCCTTGAATACATCATTGAAATTGCTATCTGCTTCAGTATTGTTGTTAGATAAGATAGTTTGTTTTTTATCCCTATTTCTTCTTTCCTTTTCTTCCCTCCGCTCTGAGATTCAAAAAGACCACACCGGATTTTTTCTCCTTAAAGCAAAGAATGCTTTTACTATAATTAATCGAATGTTATGCAAACAGGAATAACCCCCTCATACATAACATTTTCCATAATTTATTCCATAAATCCCAAATCATATTTTCCCTTAAACCAACTCACTCCCCATGTTGCATAATCATTCTGATATACATTCCTTGATCTAATGTTCACTTGGTCTACAAAACCAGACTATCTGAGTTTTTAATTTGTTGGGAATAGATTTCCCTGTGGAGTCTCCAGTTTGTTGAAGCTTAAAATTGCAACGATGAATACTGCTCACAAATGATTGCCAAGCTCTATTATTTATTATAATAATAATAATAAACTAGTAGGTGGGACCCCCTTGTAGACTAGTGGCGCTATGATGGGTATGTTGCACTTATATATTTTGTTGTTGTTATGATGATCCCAACACAGTCTTCTATAGTTGATGATTCAAATTATGGTTTAAAATGTTTTGGTGACATAAGTTTATGGTTGATTATTGCATGGCACTGGATTGTTTTTATGTCCATTCACAAATTGTATTAAGGCTTCCTTATGGATAAAAGGATCATTATCTGTTTGGTTTGACATTGAAATTAAACATGGGTTAATTGTTTTATTTATGATCTTGATTAAGGATGATATGGGAGATTTTTCAAATAAAAGGACTATGTACAAGCCCTAAGGTTATATCTAATTGTGACAAATGAAGGGAGTATAAAACCCTTGCTGCTAGACTTATGCGCTTTGTGTGAGGCATATGTGGTAATGTTATAGCACATGGTTATTTTTTTTAAAAGGTTATGACAATACTTTGGGTGGCACACTATGAGAAATGGATATAGTAATGGGATATTTGGTTGAATTAATGGTTGATGTTATGGTGGATTGGATGGATTGTATGTTGAATTGAATGAGGCTGGGGAAATAAGTGACATGCGTTTACTGCACATCACTCAAACAACCCTAGAGACTCGTCACTCTAGCCATATTTGCATTTTTTTTTTTGGCTCTAGTGGTTATTAATGCTCCATGATTTTTGGTTGTGAAGGAAGACACCATCTAATTCTCTCCTTCAAGCAATATTTTCCATGTATGGTTCCTTATTTTTCCATCCATGATGGTTTCTTTTCATTATGAATCAATTTTTTGGCTAAGAATGGCTTGAGGTCTATGTTTTTCTTAAGTTTTTGGACTGTGTAATGGTGTTGTCTGTGTATTCTTTTGTGAATATTCTAGACTGTGTGTAATCTGTGCATGAGTTTATTGGATAAATAGAAAAAGAGGCATGCTCGGTCAGCTTGAGTTTTTGGGTCTGGTCCTCTGTGGAAATTTATGTCTTTGATTGGCAAGCTCTGAGCTTTGTACATGGAGTCTTGGTGTTAAGTTTTGCCACTCTTTTTCTCCTTGTTTCGATCCTTCGAATTGCAATGTGAATTGTTAAAGAGTTGGGGTGTTTCTTTCCATGTATTGGTCGACCCTGATTTGTTATGTATTATGGTGTTTCCCTCATTATCGTTGTTTCTTGGAAGTTTTTCACACTCGGGTTTAGTATCACCCAAAAATTTAAATGGAATCTTGTATATGTTTTGATTGGCCACGGGTTGTGCTCGGGCATTCTCTTCACAGTGCTTTTAAGAGTTTGTTTCCTCTCGTTCTCTATTGAGGGTGGTTGACTGTCATTTTTTGGGTAACCCTCACTGTCAAATATATTGTTAGAGGTTATGTGTCTGTGGTGAATTTGAAAAGGGAACAAGTTGTCTATGTCTTCAAAGACTATCCCTTGATTGAGCCATCTATTGTTACTTCTCTGTGATGAATTTTTAAAGGGCACGAGTTGTCTGCGTCCCTGAGGACTTATTCATTTGGTCGAGCTATTTGTTCTTACTTCCATTTGTTGTGTAAAACCCTAACACCAATCTTGAAATAGTTTCAAATCCATTCGAAGGTAAAGAGCACTGTATGTTTGTTTGGTCAATTGGGCATGATTTGGCTCTATCACTCGTTGGGAAATTTTTAAAAGAATTTTGTACATGTTAAATTTACGAGAAGGTCAGGCTTAGAGTTGCATGTTATTGGTCGAATGTTATTTTGAATCAATACTTATGTTGATTTTATTGGATGAACACTTGTGTTTGATTGAATTGGGGCCCTATTATGAGTTTTAATGCCCAGTTGATTATGTCGAACAATGTTTGGAAATCAACAGATGGTGGTTAATATTGGACCTATTCTTATTTGAGTTTGAGGAATAAATATTGGATGTGTATGGCTGTAATAACTGTGCATATTTCTATTTAATTTTAAAAAGAAAAGGATTTAGCATTGGAATATGAATGACCGTGGATCGACAAATTATTATTTTATCATAAAATGACAATGCAGTTATCATGACTTCTATATAGATATTGTATAGATGCAAGGGATACTGTAATTGAGCATTTTTGGGCATATGAATTGGTGTTTTGAAGTCAAGAGGCATTATGTAAAGAAGTGACAGTGAAATGGTTTTGGTTTTAAAAGTGAATGCTTATTGGATTATGGGGTCTAATCAGAGTTATAGTTGTTGGTTAATTTGATTTATTTTTATGAACAATATCCATATTTTATTCCCTCTCATGCTATCACTTTTTTGCTCATTATACCCCCCTCATAATCCCATTATCATTTTTGGCATCTATGTTCTATAAAATAAATTAAAAACTTTGTATAACAGTGACAAACAATATGACACAGTGATGGTTGGCAACTGATATTTTTGGTATTTGATTGCACAGTTAAATTATTTAATGAATTGTTGAGTATTACTTGTGTATTTTTCTCCTCTCATTATATCACTTTTTCAATCATTACACTCCCTCCAGATGTCCCATGAACCCTATCCACCCCTTGCTCATTTGGAAATTATTAAATTTCTATGGATGGTTTTGCATGGGTCTTGTGTCAATTTATGAGCCAATTATTGTTTCAAGCAAGCGAAATATCACGTATGGTCTGTTAAGGGATAGTTACTGATAAATTGCTACATACAGGATGAGTTTCTTCAGCAGGGGAAGCCATGGAAGAAATAATAGAGGAAGAGGTAATTGGAACGGAGGGATTAGAAGGCCTAGATTCTCTATTCATTTTGATGTTTACCCCCAAGAGTTGAACTAGTTGTTTCAAGCTGGGTTCTTCAACTGGATTGGGAAAGGGATAGTACAACCCCAACCAGAGAGGCCTCCTTTATAGCTACAAAATATCCCTAGTATTCATCTGCCTTCGCATGTGTCCTTGCAACCAGAAGTTCCTGCAAATGATTGATGGAAAGAGATTGTCAATCTAACAGTCTCTCACGATCGTGGTTGGCCCAAATTTTCATTACCTCCTCCACCACCTGTAAATCCTAATGTTCAAATTTCCTCTGTGCATTCACTTGTTAAATCCTCTCATGCTAGTAAAAGGCTTAAAACCGATGTTCCCCATGTGCAAGATAAAGGCAAATTTGTTGCCTCCACTTCCTCTCCTTCAAATGACTCTTCAAAATCAGTGTTCTCTTATATGCATCTGAAGGATGATTGTTCCCATGTTATTAGTGAGATACAATCTCAAGGTTCGAATCAACCAAAGGGTGCCTTCGGGAAATTCAAAGGGGATAGTAGTGATAAAAGAAGGATTGCCTCTCAGAGTGGCAAGTATGGATTTTAATTTATGTGTTTTTATGATTGAGTTGTTGAAGATAGTGGTCTGCATAAATTTTTGGACATACCACTATTTTTTTTTGATATTGTGGATTATGTGAATATTTACATATTTTTGGATATGATTTGAATTATTTCTGATATTTAAATATTCAAATTTTGAAGGTATTTAAGGAAGTTACAAGGCAGCATGTGTTTAAATGATTATCCAATTGTGTTTTATTTTTGAAAAGAATAAAAGAAGGGAGTCACAAGGGGTCTTGCCTACTTAGTTATTATTAAATAAAGACCCTTAACTATTATTATTATTATTATTATTTCTCCTAAATTAAAATTAGTTAAGTTAAACTAACTTAACTAAAGGAAGTAGTTGAACTAGTTCAACTTATTTGGAATGCATAAAAGAAAAATGAAAAGAAGAAACAAGGGAAAAATAGAAGGAGAAAGCAATACTAAGGTTTGTTCTTTTGTTTTCATGAGATAGTTTCAGTTTTCATTCATTCTTGAGTTCATTCAAAGGATAATTCTCTTTTTGACAGTAGGGTCTTATTGTAGACATCAATGTTCAAAACTGAACCAAATCACTGAGATGCTTGTTTTAGAGGTGTTGATCTATCTTTGATAGTCTCTGTACACTTGTCTGTTTATGGATTAAGTTTCATAGTTGATAAAGGATATTGTGCAAAGTCAAATTGGCAACAGTTTGTGGCAAGTTGATCCAGATTATAATGTTCAGTTTTTACTTATTTTCAGAGTCCTTTGTATGTTTTTCATCGGGGATCTCTAAATTAGACTTTGGTCCATGCCCTCACAGGGATTTTGTAAAGAGAAATATACTTTTGATTTCTTGGAATGGAATAAAAAAGATTGCTATTATGTCTCATTTTGTGTGTATATGTGACCTGGTTACTTTTTATTTTTGATCTCCACATTTACTTTCTATAATCTGTATATTTTTCAGAAACTTATATAAAAAAATTATGTTATTTTGCCACATTCTTTTCATAAAAAAATCAGCCTAAACCCTTGTAATTAATACTTATGGATTGGGAAAATATTTTTGAGGCTATAAAACATAGGGTGATATTCCTAACTATCTTGTCTTGTCCAGGCAATATTTTTAAATGCTTGAGTAAGATAATTCATATATTTACCTCAATAGCGTGGAGGATGAAAGTATAAAAGGGAATGTTCAAGCCATTGAAACCAATGAAGGCGAGGATTGAAAGATGGTTAAGGACAAAGTAAATCGAGTTTTTACAGAAGGACAATAGAAACCCTAAGTTGACACCGCGCAAGTATCTCGCCAAATACATGTTTAGCGAATTGCATGAGGTATTTTTCTGCGATTTCTTGCATCTGTTGTAGGAGTGGTTATTGAGATTGAAGGACGACCACCCTACGAATCAGATCAGAAAACTAGAGTGGCATCCTTTGGATATCATGCAATTATAGCAAGTTAATAACAAATTCATGTGCACAATAGATTTTTGGTTAGAAAATATAGTTGCAGGGTTTATCACCGAAATTGTAGTACATACCGTGAAGTCCTACATTGCAGTAGAGTAGGATTTTATGAAGGGACCTAAGGGTAGGTACACAAGATCATTGTATACTTCAATCAAGATTTAGCTAAGTTATGTTTTTCTTGTGCTTTGTTTACATGTTATCATTAATCCATTTTTCTTCTTGTCAATTAATTAATTTAGGTTGTAGCAGTCACAATTCAGTACAACCTTTGCAATGAATGAATTTAAAAAGCATTTATTTGATAGTGGTTTTTCATCTGTTTTGTTGTGAGCAAAACAAGACCCATGCTCAGATATATTTGCTTAATTTCTAAAGTTTAAACGCATCCTGAGTGATTTTAATGTTTTTCTTCAATTGAGTAGGAAGTCAGATTTGTTATGGCTAGACACCTGGCTCCCTAGTCAGTTTTCCCTCAAGTCTTCTACCCGTGCTTATGATTTTGAAGGATTTAGCAGATGAGGTCATGTCTCTTTGGTTCTGATGTTGAGTTATTGAAAGGGCTTGTTTATTCAAAACCAAAATCTTCCGAGAGATGATCAAACAATCATTTTTATGTTCTTGAAAATGCGTTATGCTTGGCTCTATTGCAACCTAAAGTCAACTCTAGCGACAACACAATGGTTATTCTTCTCCTTCATATCCTTGATGTTCAACAGGATCAATGTCTCTTTCATATTGTTGATCTTCAATTAAAGTGGAAACACATTCATTATAAGTTGTATGCATAGATTATGTCTCAATTAGGCTCAAAAGGGAATTGTTCTCTATCCTCCTACTTATTTCAATCCCCAACTCATAGGAAGGATTCCTTTGAAAATCAAGGAATAAAGCATCAATCTCCCTTTTCCTTTCATGGAAAACCTCAATCAAATCATCCAAATGTTCTTATTCAAGGTTTTCTTCATGAATTTGATCTTCAATATGTTCATGAGGTGATGCTTGTTCTTCAATGGGATCACAAGAAGACTTTTCATTTATTTCCATAATAGGTGGCTCTTCAACATGATCTTGAATGTTATGTGCCATGGATGCCTCTTTCGTTTTTCTAATTTCATCCATCCATAGAGCCTCCAAGTATCACACTCCACCTCTATATGGTATAGGGGAATCATATTTACCATGAGGAGAGACTTCATCGCACCCACTTTCCAAGTCATCTTGATTAACACCATGAGGAGGCACTCCATCTGTATTCACTTCATTTTCTTGATTTCTAATAACAGACAAAGTAAAAGTTTCATCCAGTTTTGTTAAGCCCTAAATAGTGGTACATTACCCCTTAATTGGGGCATATTACTTTATGTATGCCGGCGTGGGTCCATTAGTTGTATTTGTACCTCCTAGTCTCCTAAATATACCAAGGAGAAACTTTCATTTGGAATCATCTTGTATTTGGACTTTTATGTGGGTATAAGGAGGTTGCCCCCTCGAAGAGGTTTATTATCTGAAATTATCTCTTTTTCAAGGCGTTGAGTACTTATTTTGAGGTTCTTCTATACTATTTTGATATTTGGTTCTTAACATATGGTATCAAAGCTCAAGGTCTTGGGGTTTCGCTGCTACATCTGAGACACCTTGGAATTTTTGCTATAATTTGTTTCATATAATGTTTCAGAAAAACCCCTTGGAGGATATTTAGTAGACAGATCAAGGTACGTTGAGTTAAAATTTCAGCTCCAGAGGCCTTATACTTTCAGAGATACAGTTTGCGTAAGATGGGGTTCTGGAATCATCCTGAATTGAGTCATTGTGGAATTTCCGCTATAATTTTTTTTCTGTAACGCTTCAGGCTCTGAAATCCACAGGGTATTCACAAAAAGTATTAAAGTATATGTGATAAAAAATTCAGCTTCTGGGTCATCTTACATTTGTATATACACCCTATGGAAGATAGGGTATATGACTAGTCCTATTGACTAGTCTCAAGCAGGTGTTATGGGTAAAACAATCATAAATTATTCCTCGAGTATCCAAATTGAGTGAGACTAGTTGCATTGGATAGTGGAAAGTATGTAGTATTTTTGGTACGATTTTCAGAATTTTATATCAATTATTTTGTGTGGGG
>CBVK0100094828.1:0-22712 GCA_900067695.1 Picea abies | reverse complement strand
TGGCTCACCTTGTCCCTCCAAAGTGACTTTCATTTTATTAATATTCAATTAATTAATTAAATCACTTTAATTAATTAATTAACCTTTTTACCTCTGAAAATCTCCTTATCTCTCCTTGTGGCTTCCTTGGCCACTGAAAGTCACTTCTAGCCATCCCATCCTGTAGTGTTGCTTCTCCCGATTCCAATGAGCTATTACACTGAGAGGTTCCTCCAAGTAATGTACCCAAAATGACCTCTTCATTGATTTTAATTAACTTATAGCTCAAAATAGTCAAAATCATGGAAATCGTCGGAATGGAACGAAACCAAAGCCAACCTTTGTGGAATGGCTCATAATGATGGATTATGATGATCAATGGCAACTGGACCCCACAATGCCTCTCAAATACCCCTGTACTCGCTATAACATCCATCTGGCTACTCTGGTCATCATAAGTCTTTGCACTGTGATGATGTCCCAAAGTGGGGACATTACAATTGTGAATATGTACACCAATCACTTAAATGTGGTTGTGGAAGGTCTCAATCCCATTATGCTCCATAGGAATTGGAACAATAACGACCAGCCAATTCAACATTAATTGTTGATTGTGTATATAGGAAGATACATGTCAATTAACATTGATAATGTCAGTGGTTATTGTTTTTCCTGGCTATAGGGATCAGAAAAGAAGCGACCATATCGATACTCTCAATATTTTATTTTTGCAATCCAATTTAAAGGGAGGCTTGTTTTGAAATGTTTCTAGTCGAAGACATGGTGTCGAATGGTTTTAATAGCTACTTGTTCGAGCATGAATTTTTGTGTATGCATCATTTGGATCACATTTTGTAGTGTCCTTTTTCCCATGATCGTTATCCCTCCACGTAGGGATTTGACTACTAAAGTCTACGGAGGTATACATACCCTTCCCCCTTTGGATTTGAACTTGTGACCTCTTAGTAGGAAACAAATGTTCTTAACCATTGGGCCCACTCAGGTTGTATTCAAAATATCAATGTTCAGATGGTTCGTAACCTTGAATCTTTTTTTTTTATTTTTCCTTTTTAATATCAGGTACAACATAAATAAGAGATGCAAGCATTAAACAATGGGAATTAAAGCTGGGATAATTTCAGAAAACTACCACCTACTTGTTGTTGAACCACATTCCACTGGACTATAACTTTGTTAGAACAAGGTAATTACATCTCTAATTAGTTTGTTTACGGTTACAGGGAGTTGATCAATTATACTAACGTCATGTAACATATTTGTAACTATAATTTTATATTAATATACAATATAGATCAATGGTGTTTTGTGTTGGGGCATCAATTCTCCAAATGAACAAGTGGTATTAGAGTCGATCTGGGCCTCACTCCCTCACGATATGGCCTAGGTACCCAGGGATCATGGCACAAGATAGGTAGTCTAATATAAAGAAAAAAAGGAACATGGAGCAATACACGCTAGTGTGGAGATAAGGCAAGAAAGGATTTTTTATTAAACAATATTGCACGAAGAAAATTGATAAAGCAAGAAGGATCAACATAAGAGGATTAATAGATCGTGTACAAGGAAGTCTGGAGTGTTAAACCCTATGGCGGTTTAGTAAGAAAAGGAATTCGAGAAGACATGAGAAATTGCGGAGAAGCCATAGAGACATGAGAAACCAAAGATGTGAGAAGAGACGTGAGAAAGCGCTGAGAAGACATGAAGATGTGAGAAGATGAGAAGCTGCATTATTTTAATTAAAAGAGAAGGACATGGGTTTTATTTTAATTTTCAAGAATGATGTAAGATTTATTTTAGCATTCATAAAAAAATAAAAATAAATGTTTTATTATAATTTTAAAAGGTTGTGTAAAGTCAAAACACATATTTGTTTTGTGTGAGAGGATCGACTTGCATGAGATGCGGTCATGTGATTTTAAAGATCATGTAAAGCCAAGAAAAGGGCACGATGGGTGAGGAATCCAAGTCGTGCAGAGGTGGAGTGTGGCCTTGAAGAGGTTGGATGAATTTGGATGGAAATCAAATTGGTGTGAAAAAACAAGAAAAATCTCTCGTCTCTAAGAAAGATCACGCTTTTGTGTGGAGCGAAGAAGGGATTTGGTCCGCAGTGCCATCCAAGAAGTCTTCAAGGCAAGAAGAATTGTTGCCATACAGTCAACAAGAAGCTTGAAGTATTAAAGACAAGAAATAATCATTGGGTGAAAAGATCCCAAGTGAATAATTGATAGATCGTATGCATTAGCAAAAGAAAGGATCGGCATAAACACTAAGTAGAAAAAGACTCGTTGCAAGAAAGCAAAGCTATCGCTGAAGAGGAGCGATAAAGGAAGGATCGATAGATCGTTGCAAGAAGTGAAGCAAGAGGTGAATCAATAAAGGAAGGATCGAAGTGGAGCGAAGAAGACAAGAAAGTCGAAAAACCCCTGGGTGAAAACATCCCAAGTGAAGAAAGGTTAGTTGTCGAAGAAGGAAGTCCACAAGAATTTTTTCCAGCAATGAGATTGAGGATTTCTATGGGTCGTCGAAGAAATCGCAAAGATCAAATCTGTAACAAAAATTTTGTACGAAGTCACTATTGAATATAAGAACCCACTATGAAGCGGTGGAGAGAAGATGTTGGCAAGAGATCACATGGGAAGTGGAGCAAGATGACAACCCAAGTGATGAAATGTTGTAATGAGGGGGTGCATGATCAGTTGTACCCGATACCCCAAAGAGTTTTTTGGTCCTAGTTGTAAAAATCTATCCATAGGCAAGTTGATTTCCCCGGGTTTGTTGTAAGCCCTGTTATTCAGGCATATAGGTAGCGCCTTAGCGCATGGTGTATCCCTCATGCAAAAGAGGATGCAACATAAGGTTGTGGAATGAACCACTTGGTAGGTACGAGAGTGGCAAGTGTACTCGTATACTAGCTTGGGGTTGAATAAGAGTAATTGAATCTTCGATGAAAGGGGGAATGTGGGATGGATTGTTCCCATAAGTTCTTTGTAACTATACTTTTATATTAATATATAATACAAATCAATGGTGTTGTGTGTTGGGACATCACTTTGTTAAGGTTTTCCATTACACCAAAACCCGTAGGTGTTAGTAAATGAGATCAATTCCCAAAGGTGGGGCACCCCCCTTCCGATGTAACTCGAGGGAATTGAACCTGGGCCAAGGCTCTGATACCATGTTAAGGTATGTCATTACACCAAAAATCACAAGTGTTAGAAAACTTCCAAACCGACAACATCACCTTGAGTGGGCGGTTAGTCCCATGTTCCTAAGGTGGTGGTTAGTCCACAAGATCAATTCCCAAAAATGCAGCAATTAATCCAACACACTTCTCCAAACAAACAAGCTTGAATTTTTTTCAAGCATCATTGGTGGGACCAATAAATATGTGAAATCTTGCTCATGTCAATAATGGTGATGTACAGCGCCATTTCTTTTGAACGAGTGATAGCGTTGGCTCCCCATACACCCTTGGTTTTACCCACCAATAAATATGTGAAATCTTGCTCATGTCAATAATGGTGATGTGCAGCGCCATTTCTTTTGAACGAGTGATAGCGTTGGCTCCCCATACACCCTTGGTTTTAGCAACAAATAGCAAATTGGTGTTAATTAGCGTGGTAATTTCACCAAATCAAACAATAGCGTCATGACCCCACTCATAACACCACACGCCGCTGAATGTATCGTTTTCAACACCTCGGTAAAGATGAATTACATACAATTTGCATCTATTGTGACCTAATATATGGACAAAATATAACTTTTTGTGTGATTTAATAAGTGGATAAAATGTCTGGATAAAATATAACTGTTAGTGTGACTTAATAAGTTAGTGTGACTTAATAAGTGAATAAAATTTATTTATTTTATAAGATTTTGAGAATTTTTTTACTATTTATAATTATTATTTATAATTATTTTTATAATAGTAATTTTTTTGTTATTTAAAAAATAAATTAATAATTAAAAATTAAAAAGTTTTTAAAGAAAGTGGCATTTGCTCTTTATAAATAAGACTAAGTTGATTAGTTTTTATTTATATAAAATTTTAAAATTATATAATAAAAATTAAACTAATAAACTTAAATATTATAAAAAAAATTAAAATAAATATAAATACTTTTTCATAAAATTGTATTAAAAATTTAAAAATATTTTATTAATATATTATCCATAGTTGCACGGGAATAGCTTTTTGTATTTTTAAGATCTCTAAAATTTTGGGAGCTTGGAAACTTGTTAAATGGAAACTTGGGAACCAGTTTCCTGAAGAGTTTTAAATTAGAATTATATTAAGATAAAATGTAAGTATATTTATTTCATTATTACAAATACATATTTTTTTACAAATATTTTCATTATATTTATTCAAAATATCACTATAAAATTAAAACTAAACAACTAAGACTAAATTACAGTTAAATATTATTTCAAAAATTAGTTAAGTAAAAAAATTTAATAATATAAATCAATACCCTATCCACCACAAACATTTGCTCCACTTGTAGTTGATTTCAACCAACCATATCATTGACTTTTATTGTATTTTCATATTATAATATTAGTACTATTTTGTTTTTTCCAATAAAAAAATAATAATGCTTCAAATTTACAAAGATGTTTAAAGTTTATAGGTAAAATTTAATTTTAAAAAGATGTTAAAATTGTATATATGTATTTTCAATTTTGTTTTTCATTTTCTAATGGAATATTTATGGATATTAAAGTTTCAATATTGTATAAAATATATTCATATAATTATTAGCACAGATTGAATTAAATTAGTAATTTCAATATTGTAGTTGTTGCAATAGGAGAAACATTATCCAATATTGATCTTCAATTTTATTGAAATAAAATTTAAAATATATCAATATATCTATACATTGTAATTTAAAGTATCATTGTAATCTAAAATATTTTTTATATTTTTTTAATATATTCATTTTTATTAAAATTCAGGCATTTAAAAAACTCATGCAACATAGATATTATCCCATTGACTGTAATTAAATTGTAAAATTATAACATCACATATAATGCTAACTATTTAACCTTCAGTGAGAATCACTGAAAATTGAGTTTCTTAAAGATAAAACTGAATTGTAAAATTATAACATCACATATAATGCTAACTATTTAACCTTCAGTGAGAATCACTGAAAATTGAGTTTCTTAAAGATAAAACTGAAACTCCCATACCTCCTCAGCTGGTTAAAATTGAGTTGCTTAAAGATAAAACTGGAACTCCCTTCCTCCTCAGCAGGTTATTCTGGACGACAGGTTTTATTTGTCGTACCTGTTGCCAGGTTTAAGAAAATGCGTATTGTCAAAAGAATTTTACTGAATTACATTTAATTCCGGACCTTAAAGTCTCTGTCATACTGATTTTAGAGTTCGTCATTAAAGTCAACAGAGTTGGAACACCAAATTCAAGGGAAATATATATTTTGTATTCTACTCCACTGAAAACAAGTCAACATAAACAACCATTTATATACCTTCCGCCACCTGTAATCCTGAGAAAAGCTTATAGCCTGTACATTTATTATGTCACATCCGTGCCTGCCACTTCAACCACGCAATGGCTTGGATTGAAAATGAATCGTACTCATTTGTTTCTTGACATCAAGATATTTCAGTTCAAGGTTGCAGCAGATCTTAGACGTGTCCATAGAATTTGAGAATGGTAGAGTTTAAATTAAAGCCATAACGACGATAGCAGTAAAATTTACCAAGCGTCATGCAAAGTGGATAAGGGAGCATTAAAAGTAATGGCTATCAGATCCAATATGTTAAGGAAGCTACAAAAATGAATGGATAAAGTTAGGAACCATTATGGAGCATGGGCTCTGAACTTTTAGTACATTAATACAGCTGTAAAATTTGACATTGTTGCTCCATGATCCATCCCTGTACGTATTTAATATCGAGATGGTGTCAGATCCTCACGAGACCTAATCGATCGGTTTCACTTTCAAATACAAGAAATGGAAGAGAAGCAATTTGCACCAAATTCTAACAATATGCAGCGTGAGAAGAAGAAGAGAATTTGTACTGAAGCAGAGGGCGCGGGATCATATCCGATCTACAGAGGCGTCCGTCGTCGGGGATGGGGTAAATGGGTGTCTGAAATTCGCGAACCCCGAAAGAAAAAGAGGATTTGGCTCGGCTCCTACGATACTCCGCAGATGGCAGCTCGAGCCCACGACGTAGCTGCTCTATGCTTGAAAGGTAAGGCCGCCTTCCTCAACTTTCCAGATTTAGTGAACCTGTTTCCTCGCCCGTCTTCGTTGGATCCGTGTGACATACAGTCAGCGGCTGCCAAAGCTGCTCGCGCCTTCAACACAGAGACATCTTCTCTTCAAAGCTCTAGCTTCCAGGAAAACGTAGAGTACCACAATAATTGCAACACGCTAACCGAGAGTTTGAGAGAAACAGATGGACCAGATGACACAGAAAACAGTGAATTGGAACTGCGATTGGACTTGTGGTGGCCTTCAAAATTAGTCAAATAAAACTGTGAATAAATCATGGAAAATATTATGGGTGAAGCACAGGTGCCCTCGTCCTGGTGTATCTGAACAAGTATTCAATATTCTTCCCATCTCACCGTGGTAAGACTTTATGACTGTTAAGTTTTTCTGTTGCTGTGACAATAACAAGGTGTTACGCTGCTTTTAAACATCATATCATTTCTTCGTGATATGTGGTAACTCAATATCGATATGGTCACCTGCTATTATTTTTTAAGATAGACAAGCTATATTCATCAAGTTTTTATCATGTTTCTCGTCTGTGGTGTCTCGTAGATGCATTGATTATGTTCACTCTAAGTTCAAATTTTATGGAAATTAAAGCGTGTCTGCGTGTCCGAAGGAATGACAACAGGTTTTTAAGGGAATGATAACAGATATTTTTCTGCAGTCGACCTCTCCCAACTAAAATATATCAGCACCTTGATCTTCTGTTATGCAATATTTCAACATGATGTTTTTTTGTGTTTTCTCAAGAACATAATGATGATGGATTTCAATATCTTTGATTCTTGCATGAAAAATTGGATTCTTTGTTAATTGTATTGTGCTTTGATTATAACAGCTAATAGTTGTATCTTCTCTTTGACGATGAATCAATTCAGCAAGAATACCTCTTAACCATGTAGCTTCTTGTGTTGCAAGTGTTGCTCCTTTATATTCAACTTTTGTCGATGATAAAGAGATTGTAGCTTGCTTTTTGTTACTCCATGAGATTGCTCACAAATCAAGATGAAAGATATATCTAGAGGTTGATTTTTTATCATCATTATCTCCTAAATCAAGATGAAAGATATATCTAGAGGTTGATTTTCTATCATCATTATCTCCTGCCCAATCAAAATCTATATATCCTGCAAGTTGACCATCACCACCATATTAATATTCGAGTCCAAGCTTATAAGTTACTTCGATGTATCTAAGTATTCTTTTAGGTGCCCTCCAATGTTCAAGATGATGATCAGACATAAATCTAGAAACCATTCCAAATGCATATGCAATATCTGGTCTAGTGGTTGTTCTATTAAGCAAACTTCCAACCAACTGTGTATATAGTGTGCCATCAATTTTTTTTATAAATAGAGTTGCTTCTTAACTTGGTCCCTGCATCAATTGGAGTTGGTTGCCAAGAAAATAATGTAATAACCCCAAGTTTGTGATATCTAAATCCTTCTTTAACTACTTCTTGAAGTCATATACTTAAATTGTTTATGTAATGATTAAGTCATCTGCATATAAGACAACCATTTTAATATCACCATTGCAATTTTTGACATAGAGATCAAGATCATAAGGACTTCTTTTTGATTCCATCATTTAAGAAGTACTCATTAATTTTGGAGTACCATGCTCTTGGAGCGTGCTTTAACCCATACAATGATTTTTTAAGATTACAAACAAGATGTTCTTGGCCAACTTTTATAAAACCCATACAATGATTTTTTAAGCTTACAAACAAGATGTTCTTGGCCAACTTTTATAAAACGAGGATTGTTGCATATAAATTTCTTCAAGTAAATCACCATGCATAAAAGAACTTTTTACATCCATTCGATGAATTTCCCAACCAAATTTTGCACCTAGAGAAACTACAATGTGAATTGTAGTCATTTTAGCAACATGAGCAAATGTTTGAGTATAGTCAAAACCTTCTTTTTGTGAGAATCCTTTTGCAACCAATCTAGCCCTATGCTTCTCAATTGCTCCGTCAGATGTGAACTTTGTCATGTATACCCATTTGTAGCCAATGAGATTTTTACCTTCTGGGAGAGGAGTCAACTCCCAAGTTTGATTCTTCATTAAAGAGTCATATTCATCTTTCATTGCAACACCCCATTCAGGTTTTTCTTGAGATTCTTCAAAGACCTGTGGATCATCAACATGCATCACTCTAGTCATAAGAACATAGTTGGCATAATGTTGTCTTGGACCTTCTTGATAAATCTCTTGAAGAATCCTTGTTTTTGTGGAAGAATCATCTTGTGTACTTGGAGCAACAATTTATTGTTCACAAGATTCGGAACTTTCTTCGTTAGCCATTTCATCAAGATTTTCTTCACTAGTTTGGTCACTAAGAATTGAAGTAGGAGAAAAGGAAGAAGATTTGTTAGATCGTATGCATCTTTCATCAAATATTACATCTCTCCTAATAAATATTTCCTTCTTTTCAAGTTCATACAACCTGTAGGCCTTAGGTGTTTCACTCTAACCAACCATAATACATTTGTGAATTTTTCTATCAAGTTTCTTTCTCTTTTCATCAGGAATATGAACATAAGCATCACACCCAAAAACCTTGAATTGACCTATAATTAGTTTTCTTCTACTCCAAGCTTCTTTAGGAGTCTTATGTTTGGCAACAATTGTAGGTGTCCTATTGACAATATATGTTGCAATATTTATAGCTTCAGTCCAAAATTTTGGATTCATATTTCTAGCATGTAGCATACACCTAGCCATATCCATAAGAGTTTTATTCTTCCTTTCAACTACCCCATTTTTTTTATGTGTATAAGGGACCGTATGTTCTCTTTTAATTCCATTATACTTACAATAATTATCAAAATCTTTGTTTACATATTCTTTTCCATTATGAGTCCTTAAAATCTTAATAGACTTTCCACTTTGTTTTTCTACAAAAGCCTTAAATTCCTTGAACTTCCCAAATACCTCATAATTGTTCTCTAGAAAATAAACCCAAATCCTTCTGCTATAGTCATTAATAAATGTTAGAGCATACCTGAAACATGAAATAGAAGGATGTTATAATGGCCCCATGAGGTCACTATGAACCAAGTGAAACAGATCTCCATGATTTTCCCGTTATGAATTTGTCCATATGTTGCTTACCAGACATGCATCCTTCACAAACTACTTTCCTTTGAGAGATTTTGGGTATTCCATACACCATTTAAAACCTTTTCATTAAACTTAAACTTTTGTAATTTAAATTACCCATCCTCTCATGCCACAACGTACTCACATTATCAACTTCTGCAACCAAATATTTCTCATTTGAGGTAAACCTTCCAAAAGTTTATAAAGTCCATTTTCTACATATCCACAAGCAAACACTTTATAATTACTATTAATATATTTAATTAAGCACTTGTCCTTATAAAACTCAACCTTATAACCTTGATTTGTAATTTTAATAAAAGAGAATAAATTTGACTTAATATTGGAAACCAACATAACATTATTGAATACTCCATCTTCAATAACAACATTTCCAGTTCCAATCACATCTAGTGTTGTATCATCACCAGGAAAAAGTTTCTCCTTATTGCAATCATTATCTAACATAAAAAAAGTATCCTTATTATGGGACATATGCCTAGTTGCACCTGAATCTATGACCCATTCATTTTATTTGAGACGTTGGCATTAAGTGCAACACAAAGAGCATTACCGTTTTATCCTATAGAGTTTTTATGACTTGAAAATTTATGTTTCCTTTGTTGCATGTCCCATTTCTTTTTGCGACAATCCTTCACATAATGCCCTGACTTCCCACAACAATGACAATTATTATTAAATCTATAAGGATGCTTCTTTTCTTCAAGTTGCTTTGAAAATTGACCTATCTTATCATTGGATTTCTTTGTATATTGAGTTGATCTTCCCTTGGAGACAAGTGCACGACTTTCATCATTAAATGGCTCCCTTTCCTTTTCTAGGGATTGCTCTTCCTGCAATAAATTGGAAGAAATATTAGTTACATAAATAGTGGTAATTTTATCAGATGTGTCAAGCCCTCTAATGAAAGGCTGATAAGAAATAGGAAGGCTGCAAAGGATAATATGGACAAACTCCTTTTCTTCCAATGTTTTTCCAAGACTCTCTAATTTATTATGCATATCTTTCAACCTGATTAGATGAGGTGCAATTTCTTGATTATTAGACAACTGCAAATTATGTAAATCACTAGTAAGATTTAAAATCCATGATTCACTTGTATTATGATACAATTCCTTAAGTACCTTCCATATTTTAGTACCTTCTCTTAATCTACAAATACTTCATGAGACACAAAAAATTTAATATATGCACAAGCTTCCTTATTTCTTTGATCTCATTTTTCAAGAGTTTTTTGTTTAGTAGGAAGGGCCTTTTTCCCACTAACCAAATCATATTGCTTCCTCATTGTTAAAAATGGCTCTATTTTATGCACCCAGTCATTATAATTTTTCCCATTTAACTTAATTTATGGAATTATACCCATGTTAATGGTTATTTTATCAATGAGAAATTAAAAATTACTCCCACACAAAAATAAATTAAAATTATCCCTTCTTCACACACAATAGCACAAAAAATAACACTACTAACTCCAAAGAAACTTCCCCTCCTCTTCTTTTAAATTTCCTTATTATTATTATTATTGTTTTTTTTTTTATGAAAAACATAGACCAATTTCTTCCTTAAAAAAATAGAGAACACCAATTTCCTCCTTTTAAAAAGGAGCACTCCCAAAACTGAATGGTTAAACAAAAAACAGAGAACACTCCCATAACCAAATGGTTAACAAAAAACTTCATCAATTTTTTTTTGTGATTTGAGCATGAAAAATAAATAAATCTCACCCTCCTTATGGCAGCTTCCTCACCCCTATGCAACCTCCTTCACCAATAATTCGAGTCTCATGTTCTCTACTTTTTTTTTTCTTAGTTAGATTCTACATTCACGAGGAATCTTCTTTGCATCTGTGTTGCTAGCACAACAAACTCATCACCATAGACAAGCCTCGAAACAAACAACACCTCCATGATTATCTATCAGGCAGGAAACACTTACTTTAGACAACAAACGGTGGGCAATGATCTGATCTTTAGGCAATGAACTCTATCAGCGGACAACCCAGTATCAACACGGATCTAATACCATGAAGAGAGCACGAAGAAAAATGAAATTTAAATTGCAAAGAAGAGAAACGAATACACAACACTCAGATTGAACCTAAAGAAATACATAATGGGTTCTATTGCTTTCAATTTATAGGGAATTTTACACAAGAAACATGTCTATCTGGAAGCCTCCAGAGCTTCCAGCGATTTCCTGAAATTTTCTAATATTTTTTGTAGTCGACATCGGCTCTACCAACTACCTCATTTAATTCAACTTCTAGATAATTTTTCATTTCCTTCTCTAAAAACAATTACAATAATTAATCTTTGTTTTAACAGATTGAACATAAATTCTTAAAAATTGTATTTTTCCTCAACATAACAAAAAAATTAGCATCGTCTTATGAGGAACTTCCTGACACATATGATTCTAATTTACCATTGAATTCCATTCATGCCCTCTTTGATGATAAGGGGGGAGGAGTTTGGAGTGTAGATTGATATTCTCATAGCGAGGAAACTTAAAAAAAACAAACACATTAATTTGGTTTTTAAAATCATGGAATAGTGATAATAAGTAAAGCATCATAATATTGGACCCTTACAACAACTCCCAAGATGTGCCTTTTGCATATCTTGTTAAATATAAGAGGAACTTTGTTGCAAACTGCAGTGTTCACTATTTTATATCTTAACCAAACATAACTACTAGTTGTTGGGATAGGTGTTAATTAATAGTTGTTGGGATGGGTGTGTTATACACCATGTAGTCCTATAGTAGACTAGGTAATGATTACTAAGCTGTATTAGGGAATAAATGCTGAGCATGAATAATTGTTGAGTAGTGTCAAGGGATTAATGCATATCACTTGTAAGTAGTGAACCCTAAGAAATAACATTTGGCCAATTAATTATTGGTCGTTTCCAGCTTGTAGAATTGGAAAACCATAAAGGGTTTATGGTTTTGTTATGCTGATTTATCGAGTGCTAGGGTTGGAGGGCAATAGAGTGTGTGAGTTTTAACTTACTCTTATGCTGCGGAAATTTATCCATAATTATTGTGCTACTATGAAACACTCCTATTGAGAGAACAAAAAATCTTTAATGCATTTTAACCATTTAATTGTTGAATAATACACTCAATGTGCTTTAGAGTTTGAGATTTTTCTCTTGGAAGGGTTTTCTTGATTGTGTAATGGTTTGTTCTTTCTTACATTTGTTATCAATTTATCATTTACAAATATATTTTTAAAATTTTCTACACATTCTTCTCTCATTGGTTAGTGTAGGAATCATATTCCACACCTATGCTTCCTTTCATTTGGTATCAGAGCCTCAATACCCACCTCGGATCCAAGGTGTTAGGGACAAGTTTTTTTTTTTATCTAATATTGGTTTGAGTGAGCGTTTGCAGAGAAGGAAATCTTGTTGTAGGGAAATGTAGAGAATGTATAGATTATAAATAAATTTGAGTTGTTCAAGATCAAGATGGAGAAAATTCTCGCAGATCAAGATCTATGGATTGTGGTATCTAGAACCAAACTCACCAATATGAAAGATGAAGAGTTGGTGTCGTTGGAGAGAAACACAAGAAACCTTATCAAGCTCTCTTTGGTCCATTCATTATTATTGAATATTTTTGAAGAAAAAACTACAACAATTCTCTAGAAGAAGTTGAGATATTTGTAGCAAGCTAAATATGTCGTTAATAAACTTTTTCTATGGAAAAAAATATTCTCTTTGAGAATGGGTCATGGTGATTTTTTAGTTGAGCACACGAACAATTTTGATACTATTATGACCCAAATGATCTTAGTTGGAGTAAAGATGGATGATGAGGATCATTGTGTGGCCCTTTTGTGTTCTTTGCTAGATTCATGGGACAACCTGGTAATGGCCATTGGAAGCATTGTATAGGAATTGTTGCTTGATGAGAGCATGGTTTCTTTATTATCAGAGGAGGTGAGGTGAAAGATTATGAATCCACCAATGAGGCCTTGCTTGTTCATGGAATATCAACAAAGAAATACAAGAAGAGAGAAAATGGAAAATCCAAATCCAGTGGGAGAAATAACTCTCTAGGAAATTCCAAGGCAAAATGTTGGAACTATGACAAGGTTGGGAATTTCATAAGAGATTACAAGGAAAAGAAAAAGAAGAATAAGGAAAATAATGATTATGATGATAAGTATGAAAAATATTCTCAAGGGGATGGTGGATATGCCTTTTTTACAACATTGGCAAGCCATGCAGGCTAGAGTGTGTGGTTGATAGACTTTGGAGCTTCCTTCCATATGACTTCCCATCAACACTATTTTTCGATGTATGTGAAATATGATGGTGGGATGGTATACCTCAGTGATGAGTTTCCTCTAAGAATAGTTTGTTTTAATAGAGTCTTGATCAGATTCCCTCATGGAAGGGTGAAGGGGATCAATGGAGTATTTCACATTCTAGGTCTGGCATGGAACCTATTATCAATAAGAAAACTTAACGATGTAAGTGTGAAAATTGTTTTAATTGATAAAGGGTGTAAGATAGTCAAGGAAGATATGGTGTTCGCTAAGGGTGTATTGGTGTTGTGCACGGTTTGTAAGGCCCTAAGTTTGAGTTATCTTTGACCAACAAAACCCACCAGACACCGGCCCTTTTGGCATCGCTCGCTTGCGCATACGAAGTCTCACCCGAGGTATCTATTGGGACTGCAAGAACCAAGTTTCTACAGTGATGAGGAAATGGGAGGTTATTATTCCATTCATTCTTGATTATCTGTTATGTGCACGTTATTTTGTAAGTTCTCTTAGTCTATTACTTAATGGATCTCGAGTTCATATTACCCTTATATTCCAAATTACTACATAAACTCATTACTGTAATAGTCATACTATTGCGCCATAAATACACATAAGACAACTCTACTCTAATATGCATTAGACAGATTCCATAAGAAAACACAGAAATGACATATAACAAAAGATTTAACATGGTTCACCCAAATTTTGGCTACGTCCACAACAACTGGCTTCTTTATTATCTGTTTGGTAATTTCTTTAGGCTTGCACACAACGCTTACAAAGATACATCGTGGTTATCTTTCTCTTCTCCTAGCCTAGCCGCTCTACAATGCAAGCCTCTCTCTCTCTTTGTATCATCCCTTACATTCATACATCGATTCCCATATTCAATGGAACATAACAGAACCATAAAATACTTAGCAGAGAAATCAACACTCAAGAACCATATTCCCCTAACCCATTACATATTTATACATACAATATAGGGCTTAAAACCCTACTTGGTTCCTCCCAAAACCCTATTATAATGCATGACTACTCCAGTTAACTAGTTTTTCGGCTACTTTCACTTGATTTTCCATCTGCATGTTGCTTTTTCACTCTAATTGATTTTCACCCTACTTTTGTGTGTCCTTCCATCTTTATCATGTCGAGTTGTCATCCTTCCTTTTCTCTCGCTTTATTCTCCTTCTTTCTTCTATGTTGTATTTCTATGTTTTATTCCTCTGTATGCTTTATTCCTCGGTTTTATTCCTCTACCTTCTTTATTCCTCTATTTTATTTCTCTTTCTGTGCACTGTCCTCCTGGATGCACCTCAATTGCGTGCTCTCTAGTTTTCCCTTTTATTCTGTGCACTTTTTCTACACTTAGGATTTTTATCAAAATTGTATCCAAAATTGCATGTCTAGCAGGCCCCCAACACTCACATGTGGCTCATTCCAAGCCACTCAGGCATGTTACCTGATCCTCCATGCATCAAGGGATTTTTGGGAGGCTGCCTTTTCTACCTCCACTTCTTTGAGTATCATTGCCTATGTTTCTGCAATCTCTTCAGCCCCCTGCACAGTCAAGGTTGTCAATTTCTTTTATGCTTCCCAAGCTACTTGTTTTACCTTGCCATGTACAGTGGATAATTCACCTAATACTCTCACTACTTATTCCTACAGTGGTCCTAAATGTTGTTGAAGGATCTTTTGTTGATCCTTCATCTTCTCCACTTCCAAATATGACTACCTCTAAGCCAAAATGGTTGTCATACGTTCAATTGGTGGAAGTGTAGTATCACACACCCACTACGGCAACTGATATTTTATTTTTCTTTACGTCTTTTCTTTGAGGAGCAGAATCCCTGAATTTCTATGGGGCCTAGCGCAGACCCTCCCTTCCCTTATGATCCCCCATGTGATCATTGGCTGTGACCACAAACCTTACCAAAAAGGCACTTCCGACTTTCGTGATTAGGGGAATCACGATGCAAGCGTTCCCTTGTTCTCTATATTTCAAAATGCCGAAACTCGAAAGGGTCTAACAGATCCTTAGATCCTCCCTTGGGTCACTTTTCATACGACTGGTCCTATGACCTGGCGTTCTTCCTCTAAATTCTTTCAGGGTTTCGCAATTCGGGAAATCGCGATGCAAGCATTCCTCCTTTCCCTTTAAAATCCCCAGAACCCGAAAGCTCGGTATCATCCAGATCTATGGTCCATATCATCGACTTGATCAACGGCTTGGATTAAATCCCAATATTCTACCTTTCAGAATTTCTGGCGAGGCCTTCACTCCTATTCCTCTGATGTCCAGAACCCTGGTGGCCTTAGATCTTCGCCACACGTCCCTACAAATGGGCAGTCCAGATTCTTTCGGGACTCCTCCTCCCTACCACAAGACCCTATCCAGTGACCTAGGGCTCATTCATAGAGTGCATTGGGGTTTCCCGTACCGGGATTTCACGACTGGCGAAGACGAGGGGTCTTGCCCTTGAGTTTCCTGGGTGCCGAAATGCCGAAACAACAAAACCTATTCACACTGAATCGATTCGGGGTTTCGTATATCGGGATTTCACGACTGGCGAATACAAGGGAACTTTCCCTTGGGTTTCCCGAGTGCCTAAATGCCGAAACACCAAAACCTATTCACGCTAAACCGATTCGGGGTTTAGCATATCGGGATTTTGCGACTGGCGAATACAAGGGAACTTGCCCTTGGGTTTCCCGGGTGCCAAAATGCTGAAACACCAAAACCTATTCACGCTAAACCAATTTAGGGTTTCGCATATTGGGATTTCGTGACTGGCGAATACAAGGGAACTTTCCCTTGGGTTTCTCGGGTGCCGAAACGTCTAAACACCAAAACCTATTCACACTAAACAGATTCGGGGTTTCACATATTGGGATTTCGTGACTGGCGAATACAAGGGAACTTGCCCTTGGGTTTCCTGGGTGTCGAAATGCCGAAACACCAAAACTTATTCACGTTGAATCGATTCGGGGTTTCGCATATCAGGATTTCACGACCAGCGAATAGAAGGGAACTTGCCCTTGGGTTTCCTGGGTGCCGAAACGTCGAAAACTTGAGAGAACCACTCTCTCTTGTACAAGGTTTCCAGACTCAGACCACATGATCCTTCAACGGGTTCTTGGGTAATTATCCCTAGGCTTGGTGACCAGACTGAAAAGCCTTCCTAAATCACCGAGCTATGAATTTCTGTGATAGGGGTGAAGTATACTCGTGGGTTTACTAAAACGATAGTCTTTTCAAGGAACTGACTCCGGCTCTAGAATGCGAGGGAACTTCTCGGAAGGAGGTGCCTTCGGGGAAATCAAACCAGGTCATAGCGCGAGTCAAGTAAATGGGACAAATCTCTAGGGAACGAACTTGTAATCTAAACTTTTTCATTCTATATATAAACCGATTATGATCATATAAGTATAAGCATGCATCCATTATTTCCGATCAAAACACTAGGAAAACACTTCTATACAGAAACCATTTATGAGTGTACAAACATAAGCATGCGTTCCAAGATATTCAATTCAAGATACAAGATATAAACACTTATCATAAAACACCAGGTGTGACGTGACTGCTGAGAGGGGTGCTCATTTCCACCCAATCGTAGGCTCAGTGACTCGAAACGGATTTACCACTAGCCACCCCCGAGCTAGACCATGATGCTTGAGTTTCAATTTTCTACTTCCAGCTCAATGGAAGTCAAGGATGAAGGTTACTCTCCTTCTCCTCTGTTCAAAACTCCCTGTGTTTCCAGAGTTTCTCCAGTTCTTCCCTACGATCCCTGTTGTGTGCGTTCTACTCTCTTCTCCCCTCTTACCACACTTCCTCTCTTGCCTTTTCTCTGCAAGATTGCATGTGGCATGAATTTCCCCATCTGCGGTCAGGTCTGCAAGCTGTTACGGATGGGCGGTTCATCCCCATCCCCTCATTAAATCTTGAGGAGCCTCCCCACCTACCAATCTGATAGGAAATCCATTTCGGGGTCAGAGAGTTGCTTTGGTCTTTGAGCAAGTAAAACCAGTACGGTACTGGCTCGGTGGAAGTTAACGCAACCATTCCAGGTCCCTTCCACCACCTCTCATTAGCCATCATGGTCTCTTTTAGCACATCCCCCTCTCAGCAGCCATGCAACACATATTCATAACATAATTTATATTCATCGACCTTTTATAAAAAGGTCCGTCAAATCAAACATTCATGTCTTTGAGTTTGCCATAGTTCTTGGCCAAGATAGTTATTTTTACAGACTGGGGGAAACAGGGTGTTACAATTCCCTCCCCCTTAAAGGAACATCATCCTCGATGTTCTATTTATCAATATGATGTGTATGTACAGAAGTAAACAAAATCGGATATGCATGTTTCATGGCATCTTCCATTTCTCAGGTAGCCTCATCTGGGCCAAAATGTTTCCACTGCACCTTGACCTGTGCAATGGTTCGGTTCCTGAGTGGGGTTTCCTTTCTGTCCAGTATGCATTGAGGTTCTGGCAGGAATTCTCCCTACGGTTCCACCTAGATCACAGACCAGTCAATTATATGATTAGAATCATGTACATATTTCTTCAATAATGAAACATGGAAAACATTATGTGATTTTACTATGGGAGGAAGTGTTAGCCTATTGGCTACAGGTCCCACTCTATCTAGAACTTCAAAGGGTCCGCAATACCGAGGTGGCAACTTGGCACAAGCTCCCATCCTCAGGGAACTCTTCCTGGGCCTAACTCTAAGATATACATGGTCTCCTGTCTTGAATTCTCTTGGAGTTCTCTTTCGGTTGGCGTAACTTTTCTATCTGTTCTGATCGACCTTCAGATTCTATTTTATTTGAATCACTTGTTGTTCCATTTCTTTCAGCATGTCGGGTCCAATAGTAATTCTATTTATGGGATTACTCCAACTGACTGGAGTGTTGCACAATCTACCATAGAGGACTTTGAAAGGAATCGTCTTCAGGGATTCTTGGTAGCCGTTGTTGTAGGCAAATTCCACCAGTGGCAAGTAATCTTCCCACTTATTGGGTTGATGCATTACATGCATTCTTAGCATGTCTTCCAATATTTGGTTCACTCTTTTCGTCTATCCATCGGTTTGAGGATGATTGGCTGTGCTAAATAGTAATTTGGTCTCCAGACCAACCATCAAGGATTTCCAAAAGTTGGAAGTAAACTTCATGTCTCTGTCAGACACGATCTCTTTAGGCATACCATGTAGTCTGAATATCTCCTTCATGAATATGCTGGCAATATATATTTCCTTGCAAGTCGATTTGATGGGGATAAAATGGGCGGACTTGCTCAATTTATCCACCACTACCATGATGGTTCCATTCTATTTGGTTGATGTTGGTAATCTGGTGATGAAATCCATGGAAATGGTTTCCCACTTCCATTTCGGGATTGGTAGAGGTTGTAATAATCCTGCTGGGTGTCGGTGTTCTTCTTTAACCTGTTGGCATTCTAGGCACTTAGCTAAATAATTATCTATGTATTTCTTTAACCCAGGCCAATAGAATTGTTTCCTAGTGGCCGTGATCATCTTTTGATATCCTGGGTGACTAGTATATGGTATTTTATGTAGTTTATCCATTATGAACCTCTTCAAGTTGTCACAATCTGGAATATATAATTTGTTTCTGTAAGTTAGCAGACCTCCATCTATCATCTGGTAGCCTTCATCCTTTATTCCTGTGGGTTCTTTCTCCAGATATGAGGTCATGGTCTAGAAGAATGTGTCTGTTTCTTGTGCATTCCTGACTCTTTCTTTGACATTCATCTCGCAGGTGCTCACCACTGCCAGGTGAATTTTTTTCATACTTCTGCTAAGGGCATCGACCACCTTATTTTCTTTTCCTTTAACATGTTTGATTTCAAAATCAAACTCACTAAGTAGGGCCACCCACCTAGCTTGTCTGGCATTGAGATTTGGTTGGTCAAACAGATATCACAATCCACTGTGGTCTATCATAAGTACAAATTTCCTTCCCAGGAGGTAATGTCTCCACATTTTTAAGGCATGCACTATGGCGGCTAGCTCTAGATCATGGGTCACAAAGTTGACTTCGTGCTCATTCAATTTTTTGGATTCATAGCAGACTACACTTCCTCCTTGCATAAGGACTCCTCTGAGCCCCTCCTTACAGGCATCTGTGCACATGAGGAAGTCATTTTCAGGATCAACGATCTTCAGCACGGGTGCATGGGTCAGAAGGTGTTTTAGGGATTGAAGTCTTTCTTCACATTCTTGTGTTCACATGAATTTAGCTCCCTTCTTCTGGAAGGTAGTGATTGGACAACCAATCTTGGAGAATCCTTTTATAAATCTCCTATAGTATCCTGCTAAGCCCACAAAGGGTCTGATATCCAAAACGTCCTTTGGGGTAGGCCATTCCATGATAGAACTGATCTTGTCAGGATCTACTGCTACTCCCTCTTCAGATATGACATGGCCCACGTAATGTATTTTCTTCTGGAAAAAGTCGCACTTGCTAAATTTGGCATAGAGCTGATGTTCTCTTAGCACTTGAGGCACAAGTCTAAGATGTTCCTCATGTTCCTCTCTATTCTTGGAGTAAATTAATATATCGTCAATAAAAACCGTTACAAATTTATCTAGAAATTTGCTGAGCACATTGTTCATCAAGCACATAAAAGTGGCAGGGGCATTGGTCAATCCAAATGGTAATACCACAAACTCATAGTGACCATATCTTATCCTGAAGGCATTTTTGTGGATGTCTTCACCCTTGATTCGGACTTGATGGTATCCAAATCTCAAGTCAATCTTTGAGAAGATGGAAGCACCTCCCAATTGATCAAACAGGTCATTGATCCTGGGTAAGGGGTACTTGTTTTTTATGGTTACCTTATTGAGTTGTCTATAATCTATGCACAGTTGAAGGGTATCGTCTTTCTTTTTCACAAACAGGACTGGTGCTCCCCATGGAGACACGCTGGGCCGGATATATCCTCTGTCCATCATTTCTTTTAGTTTTAATTTAATGACACAGGCCTATTGGCCCTCGGGCTAATATCTTCTCACAGGATCGTTCTATATGCCCTTCGAGCTAGATCGTCTCTTTCAAATTCTCTGCTGGAATCCCCTTTCAAATCGATCCATAGGTTCTTTCTCACGGTTCGCGATCTCGCAAGTTCACGATTCGTGACCTCCGACTCTTCCTCTGTGATCCCACGATAACCGAGATCACGAAATGGGTACAACTCTCCCTTTGTCAGCGCCCTCCTTGCACGACTGTCAGCTACGCTAAGCACTAGCACCTTTCACCTCATGCACCTTCCCGAGTTCAAAGGTTCAACCTTGGAACCTTCTTTCTCGAACTCCCAAGAGGTGAGATTTGAACTTTCTCCTCTCATTCTCACCACTCGTGACTTCGCAAGTCGAAGGCTTGAACCTTCGTTCCCTTTTCTCCCGAGTCCTCGAGACGCGAGAGGTCAACGGGGTGTTGAATCCTCCAAATGCGTGACGTGTGTCCGACTGATTATTTCCTAGGCCCACCGTGTGGTTCTGCCACGTGTCTCTTATGTGCAACCTCAGCACTTCGTGGCTTCTCTTCTCGCAGCTTCGAGCACCCAAATTTTGGGCTCTCACCCGGTGAACCTCGGAGTTCACGAGATCCTCTGATCTTTGACACCTGTCCTCCTCTGATGGATGGCTTAGATTACTTCGCGGCTTTGATTCTTGCCTTTCACAAGCGATCCAATGACCCTGGCTGACTTGGATCCTACAACCCCAATTTCTTCTGAGCTTACGCTTAAGGAAAGCTCGTTGTAACGTACCTGCTTCTCTACAAGATCTGACGAATCTTGTGACTTCGCGAATTCTTCTCAAAGAATTCCGACCATCCAAAGCTCCCTTGACAATTTCTGTGAAATGAACATGGTGTTCTTCCATGAAATTTCTCCTTCCTGCAACAACGTCGCTGTGCCTCCTCACAACTCTTCAAGGCACTAGCCCTCTTGAGGTTGATTGAAAAAATCCTTAAGTCCTTTTGGGGAAAATTCCTTTGCACACTCCTTGCGACAATTCTTCAAATACTTCCATGTATTTGAGCCTCTTCGACTTTGCGCACTCCTTGTGACAACAGTCTTTCAATAACTTCGCTCAGTTTGCAAACACTGAGACTTCACTCAGCATGTGAACTCCTTTCACGGATCCTGTGCTCTATTAGCACTTCTTTGAAAATGAGAATAACGTTATCTCTCTTGAGCTTGCAGAGACGAACTCTGACCTCCATCAACACACACCTTGCGAACGATTTTACTGCACTCCTTGCAGGAAAACTCTTGCTCAGACAGAGAAACAATTGAAACTCATTCCTTACTCTCTCTCCCAGACTTCAAACACAAAGCATGAAATCATGTACACAACATATAAAGCAAATGTATAACAGAAAGTAAACATCCATGAGCATAACATTCAATATGCATACACAGAGAACAAATACGACCCCATGAATTTGAATCAAAGCTCTTTCTATTAATTAAAATCTTTGTACATGGGTGTTTTCAACTACAACTCTTTGCTCTCTTCTCTATGCCCTATGCTCTCTCATAGTGTTTCTTATTGTTACAATGATACAAGAGAGGGTGTCTATATCCCGTTTCCCTCTTCTCTCCTAAAACTGTCTAATCTAGGAATTCAATTCTACCTACTTACATTCATTGACATAAATGCCTCTTAGTCTTTCAGATTAGAGCGGGACACTCAAGGTCTATTTACAAATCAATAAGTACACCTCTCTTTAACTATCTCATTTAAGTCTGGTGTATCCACTTCAAAAACATTCAAACGATTTATCACATGCCAAAATGCGTTGGTGTTTCCCATGCTCGCTTGATGTTGGCAATGCTCCTGCATCATTTAAGCTCAACTAGCTCGAGTGTGCTCATCCTGTAGGTTGTCCTAGACACTGGCATTTCTTTCGGTGCAAGTTCTATTGAGAAGTCAATGTCCCTTCTCGGGGGTAAACCCGATACCTCTTCAGGTGAGATCGGAAGA
>CBVK0100094826.1:0-14879 GCA_900067695.1 Picea abies | reverse complement strand
CTAAGCATGTCCTCAATTATTCTATTAGTCCTCTATGTTTTCCCATCTGATTCTAGGTGATATGTGGTACTAAGATTTAGATTTGTCCGAAAACCTTTAAACAAACCCTTCCAAAAATTGGAAGTAAACTTTAGATATATGTTTGAAACTACTTCCTTAGGCACTCCATGTAGCTTAGCAAATTATTTCATGTATATTTATGCAATATTTGTTTCCTTGTGTGTTATCTTCACTAGAATGAAATGCACTGCCTTAGTCAATTTATCCACCACCACCATGATGGAATCATGTTGCTTCACTTTTCTGGGAAGATTTGTAATAAAATCAACCGTAAGCACTTCCCACTTCCATTATGGAATGGGAAATGGATGCAACAACCCTGTTGGATTCCTATGATTTGTCTTCACTTTCTGGCATTCTAGACATGTGGCTATGTAATTAACCCCTTCTTTCTTCATTCCTTGCCAAAAGTATTGTCTTCTTATAGCTTCAATTGTCTTCTGATACCCTGGGTGCCCGACATATGACACATTGCGTATTTTCTTTAGCACTTCATTTTTCAGCTCACTAGAATTCAACACATATACCTTGCCTTTGTACAAGAGAATTTCATCTTCTTGCAACTCATAATAATTAAAATTCCACTGAAAATTACCTTGTTGTAATGTTTTTATTTTATTTTTAGATAATGTTGAGCTGAATTTGATACTATGGTAATTTTATCTTTCATATCATTCTTGTACATGCTAATGGTTGCAATATGATTCTCATGAGCTCTCCTACTGAGTGCATCAACTACTTGATTCTCCTTTCCTTTGATGTTCTTAATCTCAAAGTGATACTCACTTAGAAATTTCATCCATCTAGTTTGTCTGGCATTTAATGTTGGTTATCTACGCAAATGCTTCATACCAGAGTGGTCTATTCTTAGCTCGAATTTTTTCCCCATAAGGTAATGTCTCCACATTTTTAACGCGTGTACAATTTCTACTCATTCTAGATCATGGGTATCATAATTCCTCTCGTGCTCTTTTATTTTTCTAGACTCATAGAATACCACATGATCATTTTGACTAAAGACTCCACTGAGCCCTTCCTTGCATGCATCAATTCACACAACAAAATCTTCATCCGGATCTACAATCTTCAATATTGACACACTTGTTAATATGTCTTTCATCTTTTGAAATCTCTCTTCACACTTGGAAGTCCGTTCAAATTTCACTCCTTTCTTTTGTAAAGAAGTGATTGGGCTTGAAATGTTTTAGAATCGTTTTATAAATCTTTGGTAATAACCGGCAAGAACTGTGAATGATCTAACCTCCGGGACATGTCTTGGCTATTGAATTGGCTATTGCGGCCACGCAGTGTTGGACTGCGTGTGGCATAATGGCCAGAGTAATATTGTGTTGATCTTGTGTATGACCTCTCTTCTGGTGAGGGAGGCGACTGTGGTTGGAAGAGATTCACATATTACATCGCTTTGGTCGTAGCCACACATTATATCTACATAAACATTAATTAACTTGGGGATTATAGTGGGGATTTTACACAAAAACCAATTATGAGGTACTTATTCTCAAATTTAATTTTATTTGTGAGTTTTGTTTTTCTATGAAGTCACATTATTTAAGAGAAACACCATTGACCAAACCTTAATTTATGCCCTAGCAATTGAATGTGAGATTGATAAACACCCTTCTTTTTCTCTCTCTTATAACCCCAACCCTAACCTTACAACCCTAATACTACTTTTGTACCTCAACTAACCCGCTCTCCAAACACTAATTTCATCGACCCTTCCTTCTCTCACCCAAATCAATGGTGTCACTTCCATAAAATATAATCACATTTTGTTGCAGATTGTTGTGCATTAAAACATTAGGCCAAATTCAAAGAATTGTACATTAAACAACTGATCCTAGACTATGCAGATGCCCCACCATCCCCTACCCCTCAATTGAAACTCGAATTTATCCATATCCTCAATCCTACCGATGTAGATCCTTCATTACTCTTAATGATGAAAGAAAACATTACCAAATCTCTGTATCTTCTATTTACTCATAACTGCTAGGTTAAAAATCAATTAGCCACAATCATCCTTGACAACAACAATATTAAACAAAAAAAACTCATTTCCCATAACCTTATGGAATGATTGCAACTACCTACCACAACCCATCTCTCTCTATATAATCTTAGCTGGGTCGTCTAAATAAATGACCCTCACCTATTGTTAATAAACATTGCAAGATTAGATTGCCTTCTAATAGTTTATTAATTTCTTTCCGAATTATTTCTTCTAAGGAAATATTCATGGGTTGATGTTTCTTTCGGATTGGTATGACACCATATTTAATTGGTATATAGAGTGTTGCACAACACTTGGTTCAAAACCATGCAAGTCCTTGTAAGACATGCAAAAATGCTGTGAAAATCTCTAAAGAGTTTGGTGAATCTCTCTTTTTCTTCATCTGTACATAAGGCCCCTATATACAAAATTTCAAGGTCTGTTAGTTCCAATATTTATAGGGTTACTTTAGCTTCTTCAATCTTACACTTAGAAAAATCATTAGTAGGAGTGCTCTTTTGAGAAGAATCACTAGCTAAAAACATGTTTTCCAAAGGGGTTAGTATCCCTTGTGAAAAACATTATGTTTTAAGTCGATGACTCTAGAGACTCAAAAGCTTCTTCATATTGATATGCTATGACACAATAAATGTCATCATCACGATCAAATATTTTCCATGATACTTTCTTATCAGGCACATGAAGGCAATATAGGAATATAACAACACATTACAGTTTATCTCTTAAATCCTGTTTATTTGGATTAGGAGAATATACACTAGACTTATTTGAATTGCATTTAATTCTTTGTGAATGTAAGTTAGATTGAAATGCAAGTAATTTTTGGTTAGATGTTGCATGAGCTAGGTATATTGTTTAAAAATATTTTTGTCTAGTGAATACATTTGCATGACTAGATTAATAATAAGTTCAAAATCATCAAAATCATGGATGCATTTTCATCTTAACATAATATCTTTGTCTAACTTGAAGCATAAGGCTTCAAATTCTAGTATGTTATTGCTAGATTCAAAATTTAAGTAAAAAGAGGAGTGGGATTTTCCTAGGGGAGAGTAGAGTATGATTCCAACATCACAACCTTCACTAGATGAGGCATTGTCAAACTACATGTGCCATATTTGATCATCTTCATCATCATTGGGATGGAAGACTAATATATTCTACTTTTCGATGAAAACATAATAGGTACCTAGGCTAGTTTCTACAAAATAAACATTGGATTTTGGTAAACGTTTGACATAAGATCCAATTCTTAGATCTCTAAGAATGACAATTTTCTTAGGATTCAATGCATTATCATGTCAGAGCCATGTAGATTGAGGTAACCTCATGTTAATTATTTCCATTGTCATCCTAAAAATGTTAGAGTAATTTCCTACATCATGTCTACTACTTGAAAGTTACAAGTGGTGCGGATCTTAGGGTGGGTATTCATTACTACAATGAAATCTTTGATCTAACCGTTAGTTGGTTGCATTGTTTTGTTAAAGATCATCTTGTTCTTTTTTTAATTCATGCATGATAGACCTAACTTTTCCATGATAACCTTTGACATAATGTTTGGTTGGGAACCACCATCAATTAGTGGGCTATTTTTCCCATCATTTTCATANNGGTTGGGAACCACCATCAATTAGTGGGCTATTTTTCCCATCATTTTCATAGAAACGTAAAAGGGTAGGTATTTAGCTTCAGGTTTATACCCAATAATCAAATCTACATCATTTTATTCTTGTAGGACAACTAGATTAGAAACCAATGAATCAATTGTTTTCCTATTTGTTGGCTAGAAAACATCATTTGCGAGGGTTTTATTTAGATTATCTTGTTGTTTGATAGAAATAAACACATCCAATGAGTTTGTATTTTCCTTAATCACAACCAAGTTGTTTTATATGTTATATGGCTCATAACCTTATAATAGTGGAATTATGAGGATGAACAACCAATCATGTTTGTTTCTTTCTATTTAAAACATACAAATTTTCAATAAATTTTCAAATTTTTTGACTTTGTCATAATAAACATTCTTGGATCTATTATTTTGCACATCCTTCATTTTCTTATCGAGTTATTACAAATAAATATATGAATGAGCCTCTTGATCCTAAAAAAGGTAGGGTCTCAATGGAGCTTTTAAATTCTTGTATCACCATTTGTTTTTACATTAGTCCATCAAATCCATATGAGTAGCTAGGAAGTATGCTCTCAATTAAGGGTGTGCACTTTTATGAGGCATCTATTTGACTAACCCACATAGTTTAGAGATACGCTTGAAAATGTGTTTATAAGGCATGTTTATCATCTAGTATTTCGGGAATTTTGACTTCACACTTTGTGGTACAAATTTGTAGTTTCTTATTGTGGTCTGTGGACTCAATGCATTCTTCTTCAAGTTCCATAAGCTTAATACTATGAGCTTAAATTTTAATACTGTGATTGATTCAAATTTCATTGTTCGATGATTATGTATCTTTTATGTTTTCGATCTATTTAAATTTCAATTTTTTAGTAGGTCCTTTGTCACATACCCCAATCTCTCCCCCCTGTGATGTTGCCTAGAATTTAGGGGGTGTCTCCATGTCTGTAGAAAATGTTCCCACATCCCCACCTCCTGGAAAAATTGTTGGAACAATGGATTTTTGATTTGATGGGAATGTGACATGAAAAATGTTTTCATTGGATGCATTGTGCTATCATAAGGACAACATAGTTGGAAACAACTAGAGAGAAGTTTGAGGAGGTTCAGAAATGTGAGAAAGAGATCACTGCTAACTTTTATTCTTCAACACTTGTTGGAAGGATTCAAGGTAACATGTGTAGAAAGGGTTAGTGATAAATTTATGTATTGAGTCCATGATAACTATTTGTAAACCCATCTGTGTATTATGTAGTATTGTATGCTATCTTTTCTAGTTAGTGGTTTAAGATGAGGATGGGAGCTCGTGCGTTCATGCATGTTTAAAAGGTTAATTAAGGACAATCAAAAGAATCCAATGTGAAGCTCTTTCAATATATAAAATCTTAAGGAGTCTTTGCAACATAGCGATTGAAAAATGTGTGTGTGAGTGGATGTATTTACATTGGTGTTCCAATTAAATATAATTTCATTTGTGGAAATTTGAAAGAAAAAATGAAATATTGCATCATGTTTCGAACTTTTATAATGGATTATGACTAATAACTTATGAAAGAAATTTCCATGCATTTGCATAAGCTACTACAAAAGTGGATGAAGAATCATATATCTTGCACCAAAATCTTTTATCTGGTGATATTTATCTTAGTGAGTTCATTCAGAAGTACAAAAAAGAAAGGATTTTGTATCATAGAAGGATGTTGATTCATGATGCAGGAAAAGCATCTTTGGGGAGACCTGGTTATATTTTTGTGCATACATCAATAAATTTATTTCAATTGAAATACAAACAATACTTCAGAGTGTATTGAAGGAATAAGTACAAGTATGCATTTGGAATTTATGTGATTTTAGAACCATAGGAGGTTCTAAAATATTATTTTTGTCGTGGAACTAAGATGGTACATGCTTAGTAGAAATGGCAGTTCCATCCATGTATTTGTGGGAACTACTAAGTGAATTTTCCAGATGTATTAGTAGATTTAATATTGTTACAAGTCTTACATATGCCCTTCATTTTGGAGGGACATCAAATTTTGAGCGTGAGTTTCAGAATCGATGTAAGGAACTTTTGAATTATGACCCTTTTTTTCAATTTCTTTCCTATTATAGCCCATATAAAATAGATTTTATGTTGTGCTTTGATGCGTTAAAATGTCATATCCTAAAAATGGAGAGCTCAAAATTTCAAGATGATATTAATGTATGATAGTGTCATCTTGGAAAACTATATGCTTATTAAGCACATTTGCAAGGATATATTAAAAAAGGTATCGAAACTTCCAAAATAGATTGCAGTTGATCATTTATAAAAATCATATTCAAGTGAATATTAACACATTACTGTCATCATTGTGTGTATATTTACAAATGAAAGTAGGGAATCAAATGGAACAAAAAAAATATTATTTTTTAAAATAATAACCCTTCATCGGAACATTGATGACCTTGTTTGTTGATGGTTTGACTAGGATTATGTTTTCCTCCTGACCCAATAACCGTCATAAACACAACCAGTTTGTTGGTGAATGGTTGATAGTTCGACAGGGTCCCGATGATCTTATGACATACATTCATCGATGGTTTGTCATATATTATTCGATCTTCCTATGGATTATCGATGAAAATGTGATGGATTTGAGGTGAACTGTAGTGGATGATACGACGTAATGGCGACGATCTTCTGATGGAGTAGCGATGAAAACATGATGGACTTGAGATGAAATGATAGAGCACTTTTGTCGTAGGTTATTCGCTCTTATGAAAAACAAGTGACGAGAATAACCTAGATTTGGGACCTACATCGGTAAATTATATGACATAAATGTTCATCTGTCTTGCGACAAACCTGGATCATCGTAATTTCAATGGAGGTGATGCGATAAAAATGGGTTGTATCCTTCATCGTACTTGAGACATTGTGGCGACAAAAATGCGTCGATAAATTGTTGGAAAATGTGAAGGTTCCAACACCAATTAAAAGGAACTAGAAATGTGCACCATCTTTGACTAAATTTGAAGCACTAACACCACAAAATATTTTTCTTAACACACAATAAAGAGATCATGTAAAACATGGGAGAAACTATGTAATTAGAAATAAATAATGAAAATTATTTCTTGACACAAGGTAACCCATTGATAATGGAAATGGACACCAATATACTTTTATGATCATGTCACATAGCCAACCCCCTCTTTACCACTATTGAGGTGATGGTGTACTCCAGAAAGATCAAAATTGTTCTTCTGTATTACTATAGTGTCCCAGGATGCATTCCTTGGCCATCAAACTCTACCCTACAAAATTCGTTTTCCTCATAAACAATCTATGAGGCCAAGTTTAACCTCTACAACAATATAATATATAATTCATATGCAAATATAAAAAAATAATGAAAATAACAATGCACATGTTATTAATTATTTCATTACCCATTAAAATTAATGTATTATAAAAACATAAAAGGATTCCACAAATAGTCCAACCACAATACTTATCTTCAAATGAATCCATGTTCCCCAAATTAGTTGTTGATGATACATTTTCCAGCTAGCCATAGTAATTAGCTATGGATTCCACCCCCAAGCTAAACCATGATACCACTAGGGTGAAGGAACCTCCTACAAGGCTCGAAAATCACTCAACCCAACCCATTACTCTCATGAAAAGACAATTTTCTCACTACATATCTCTCTTGGCCCTCTTCCAACACTTAAACTAGCCACACCACTCTCTTTTGGTGCTCCACACAACACAAGGAAGACCCACTCCTTATTTTCTCAACAATATCTCATAATGCTCTCTCCTTCCAATTCTCTTTAGTGTGTGCAAAAATAGCCCAACATGTTGTCTACCTTCTAGTAATAACTTGGGATAGAAAAATATTGGCCTTAATATATTCAATGAGAAACGATAATAGGGTTGCAGGTCTAATGGTTTTGCCTCAACTATTGTAGACATTCTAAGCATGGAATTTCTCTCCAACCATCCTCTTTTCTTCCACATTTTTAGTATAAAGATTCCCCAACTCCTATGGACTATTACTATATACCAATACATGTGAAAATCTTTCCATAATAGTCATAATAGTCATTATAACAACCATGAAAATAAGGGAGAAACATCCCCATGACATGAGATCTTATCTCCTCTCCATGCCCATGAATGGATATATAATCCCCATGATGGTAAAATATGGATGGAAAACATAGTAGAATACGTTTTCTTGCATGATACCCCTCCGTCTTCCTATGTATATGACACTTGTACTTAGACCATATTCAAAACTCAAAGATTGATGGAAAGGATGTAAGGAAGCATGGGAAAGAAAGGGTAGTATTTCTAAATGACAACGATATAGTCAAATCTCCCAAAACACCCCTTTCATCTTCCTCTATTGTGGTATAATTGTTACCTTGCGTCTCCCTCAAGAAACCATTTTGGTGGATTTATATTTTTATTCATTTTACTTTGACATTATTTTTACAAAACCATGAGCCTTTCATGGGAAATATACCCACCACATTGTAAACCTATCTCACCACTTGAAATCTTATGCATTCACTTGAGTTCCACACTAGGAATATTTACAATGAATTTCACTTATGTACAACATGTGATCATAGTATCTCAATCCACATGTGTTGATTCCATCACATAAGACAATTCACACAATAATACATGATTATAACATATTATCTTCTAGGGGTCAAAACTAGGATATTGTAGATCATGAGAGTGTGAGTTGAGAATTTGAAATTTAACATTGAAAGGAACCATTTGATATGGGGTCGATATGGAAGATAATCCATTTCCAAATGCAAGGAACTCCACCGTTGTGGAAAGTAGAACCCAAGGTACCAAGCCTTTAGATGAAACTCCCATAGTAAACATGTCATGGGCAATAGGAGTATATTTGTTGGAAGAAAAGTAATGTTAAAAACCTTCAACCAACACAAGTTAAGAAGATAGTTTATGAATGATTAAGAAAAAGAATTGTATCAAGGCAATTGACCAAAAATGGGAAGGGTGATTCCAAACACCCTTGACATAGTGCAAGAAGAAAAACACTAATATTGAAATTATCCACTTCAAATGAAAACAAAGGGAAAACCTAATTCAACTAAAGGTGCGAATTAGGAGAACACAGACTCAATTTTGATAGGAATATTGGGATTATAAATAATTCAATGACCATGATAACTAGGTTGAAGGAAATAAGTATGTGACTCGGTGTAGATACTCTATTCAATGGTAACACAAATGGATGACCAAGTAATAATCACGAGGATTTATTAAATTGGAAAATCCCTAGTCTCGTAATAATTCCTTTCCTTCTCTCATTTTTTATTTTCTTATGATTTTTTTTAGGTTTTCATTATTAAAATAATGAAAGAATCAAGATATGAAGAGGGTGTTCATGTTGCAATAAAATTAAGCCTGAAGTGTGTGAGAGATGATATGGAGAATATAAAGAAAAGAGATAGATACATAATAAACAATGAACACTCATTACACCCATTACATGCTTTCTCTCAAATGGAAATGCTTTGCATGTGGATAGTGAAAAAAAAGGATAAATATAAATAAGAAAAATATGTAAGTGAGCAACAAAAAAAATGCATGAACAAAAAATAAACAAACAAAAGGGTAGGATCCCCTCTGGGAAAGGCCAACAAGATATAAGAAAGGAGGATCTGTCTCATAATTCAAACTTAATATAGAAGGACTCCTCATCCTATATAAAAATACAAAACCTGGTGACACATGGAAAAATGGGGAAGAACCATCATACAAAGCCTCTAGTGCCTTTGGACATGTGTAAATCTAAAGAAGAAAATTGTGCTAAAACACGAATGTCCAACAAGGTGAATTCTATGGAAAATTCATGTGGAAAAAGGTTCATATGCAATATTACAAATGGAGATGCTAATCCTATATCTAATGGTTTTGCCTCAACTATTGTAGACATTCTAAGCATGGAATTTCTCTCCAACCATCCTCTTTTCTTCCACATTTTTAGTATAAAGATTCCCCAACTCCTATGGACTATTACTATATACCAATACATGTGAAAATCTTTCCATAATAGTCATAATAGTCATTATAACAACCATGAAAATAAGGGAGAAACATCCCCATGACATGAGATCTTATCTCCTCTCCATGCCCATGAATGGATATATAATCCCCATGATGGTAAAATATGGATGGAAAACATAGTAGAATACGTTTTCTTGCATGATACCCCTCTGTCTTCCTAAGGATATGACACTTGTACTTAGACCATATTCAAAACTCAAAGATAGATGGAAAGGATGTAAGGAAGCATGGGAAAGAAAGGGTAGTATTTCTAAATGACAACGATAGAGTCAAATCTCCCAAACCCCCCCTTTCATCTTCCTCTATTGTGGTATAATTGTTCCTTTGCTTCTCCCTCAAGAAACCATTTTGGTGGATTTATATTATTATGCATTTTACTTTTACATTATTTTTACAAAACCATGAGCCTTTCATGGGAAATATACCCACCACATTGTAAACCTATCTCACCACTTGAAATCTTATGCATTCACTTGAGTTCCACACTAGGAATATTTACAACGAATTTCACTTGTATACAACATGTGATCAAAGTATCTCAATTCACATGTGTTGATTCCATCACATAAGCCAGTTGACACAATAATACATGATTATAACATATTATCTTCTAGGGGTCAAAACTAGGATATTGTAGATCACGAGAGTGTGAGTTGAGGATTTGAACTTTAACATTGAAAGGAACCATTTGATATGGGGTCGATATTGATGATAATCCATTTCCAAATGCAAGGAAATCCACCGTTGCGGAAAGTAGAACCCAAGGTACCAAGCCTTTAGATGAAACTCCCATAGTAAACGTGTCATGGGCAATAGGAGTATATTTGTTGGAAGAAAAGTAATGTTAAGAACCTTCAACCAACACAAGTTAAGAAGATAGTTTATGAACGATTAAGAAAAAGAATTGTATCAAGGCAATTGACCAAAAATGGGAAGGGTGATTCCAAACACCCTTGACATAGTGCAAGAAGAAAAACACTAATATCGGAATTATCCACTTCAAATGAAAACAAAGGGAAAACCTAATTCAACTAAAGGTGCGAATTAGGAGAACAAAGACTCAATTTTGACAGGAATATTGGGATTAAAAAAAATTCAATGACCATGATAACTAGGTTGAAGGAAATAAGTATGTGACTCGGTGTAGATACTCTAGTCAATGGTAACACAAATGGATGACCAAGTAATAATCATGAGGATTTATTAAATTGGAAAATCCCTAGTCTCGTAATAATTCCTTTCCTTCTCTCATTTTTTTAATTTTCTTATGATTTTTTTAAGGTTTTCATTGTTAAAATAATGAAAGAATAAAGATATCAAGAGGGTGTTCATGTTGCAATAAAATTAAGCCTGAAGTGTGTCAGAGATGATATGGAGAATATAAAGAAAAGAGATAGATACATAACAAACAATGAACACCCATTACACCCATTACATGCCTTCTCTCAAATGGAAATGCTTTGCATGTGGATAGTGAAAAAAAAGGATAAGTATAAATAAGAAAAATATGTAAGTGAGCAACAAAAAAAATGCATGAACAAAAAACAAACAAACAAAAGAGTAGGATCCCCTACGGGAAAGGCCAACAAGATATAAGAAAGGAGGATATGTCTCATAATTCAAACTTAATATAGAAAGAAAGGAGGATCTGTCTCATAATTCAAACTTAATATAGAAGGACTCCTCATCCTCTATAAAAATACAAAACCTGGTGACACATGGAAAAGTGGGGAAGAACCATCATACAAAGCCTCTAGTGCCTTTGGACATGTGTAAAGCTAAAGAAGAAAATTGCGCTAAAACATGAATGTCCAATGAGGTGAATTCTATTGAAAATTCAGGTGGAAAAAGGTTCATATGCAATATTACAAATGGAGATGCTAATCCTATATGAAAATTCAAGAATAAACCTTATTGGTCCAACCATGGTAAAGAAGAAAATTGGGCTAAAACATGAATGTCCAATGAGGTGAATTCCATGGAAAATTCAGGTGGAAAAAGGTTCATATGCAATATTACAAATGGAGATGCTAATCCTATATGAAAATTCAAGAATAAACCTTATTTCTCCAACCATGGTTAGGAGAATGATCCAAAGGCTACATAACATCTATTTCAATGTATTTTACCCATGTAAAAAAAACTAAAAAATAGTGTCAGATTCATTACGACCTATAAAATTCATGGAAGTGTTCTCAACCTCAAATTTCTCAACAACATATCATTCCATGACAACATCAATTGTAACTTTTATGACTTGGGGTAAGGTGTCCTCATCAAGTTCTAATTGGGCATCCAATTAGGAGGAATCAAAATAATTAATCTCACCAAGGGGAATGGAGTCAAAGGGCCCATAAGTGGAGTCCTTGTTTCCAAGAAGGATTTTGATAAGAGAACCAAGGTGAAGGTCATCACAAGGACTATACAATGAATTCATGACCTCTATTAACCTTTCATCATCATGGAAGATCATGGTAAAATAAACAAGAATAATTTCACACAAGGGGGGAGTGTCTTGATTAACCTTAGGGGTGAAGGTACATATTCAATATTTGATCCTAAGTCATTAAAATTATTAAAATTCTCATGGTCAATGGGAGTGGAGATCACACAAAATGGTGGAAATAACCATATATTTCATTTGAAAAAAAGTTTTTTCCCACTAAATAGTAGGGAAATACATAGTATGAGAAACTAATGGAAATACATTGTTTTGAGTCAAATGTGTATGAGGACTATTGATCTGTAAAATTTTGTGGATTTTCCACTCGAACAGTGATCACAACAGATCTAATAAAATATTGAAATCTTTACTATTAAGGTTATTTTTCCTTTAGAACTCCAGAATATTTAGTTACTGATTTTTTTCTTATTCATGGAATAGATAAAATTCGAAAAACAAAGAATAGTAAAATACAATCACACAATCCAAAAATAAACACAACATGTGATTTGGGAAACCCAATACATGAGAAAACCCAACTACAAGGTGAGGCTGCTCTGCTCTCTTTTCTAGACTGGTATAGTAATGATGCAAGTACAAAGAAAGAGGCACTCTCTATGGAGTTTCCTTTGAGATGTGTCTTGTATGGCTGATACAAAATCTCTTCTCCTTTATTATGCTCACATAATATCACTCTCAGATGTTTTTATCAGCTATGGAACAATATACAATGAAAAATAATGGAACTCCTTCTCCTCCTAGTGGCTCGATATTTAACAAATACCTATAGCCATCTAGGGATAGGTTTTTGACTTCCTCAACCCTCAATTGTGATATGTTTTTATACCTTCTAAAATATTTTTGAAATTACATACATGGCTAGCCCCATATGTGTGAGTAATAAGGGTTGATGTGGTATCCTCTCGTACCATGGTGGTCAACATAGTAGGTCAACTTGCAGGAGACATAACTTTTGCATACGAACTCCGATTGACGCATGGTATGAACTGTTGGAAAGGAATCAGAGTGTAGAACACCATTAAGGTTTAGACACCAGAACCCTATAAACACCATTTAATGCCTCAAAATGGACCCAAAAAGTTTCAGAACCCAATTTTCAAAACTGGGACCTACCACTAAAATGGTATGGAAAGATGATTCCTCCAATTTTTCCACTCTAAAAGCATCAAGATAGATGAAAAATAATATAATGATCCAATCCAGATCATACCTTCCCATTTAGAGAGGATTTTTCTCCCCAAATTTTTTACTGAAGGAGGTGAGGGTATGTTTCCTCTACCTTCTCCCTGGAGTACAACTTTTCGTTTCCAGGAACTTTGCTTTGCCAGGAAATTGTCCTTTCAACCCAATATGCCAAAGGTCATGCTGCCCATGTCTTCTAGTTTTGGACCACTTCTGTAAAACTGTTTCCTCTTCCAACTCTCTGAGAATTTGGTGCTAAATACTTTATGGAAAGTAGGACCCACGCCTCCTCCTGATCCAACATGGAAGAGTCATAGAGTTTGAGATTATCCACATTAACTACTGAGTAAATGCACATGTATGGGGGTAGACTGAGTCTGTAGGAATTTTCTTCTAATACCTCAAAAGTACCATATTACACATATTTGATCTTTTTACCAGGACCCTCTAGTATTTCCTTATTCGAGTGTAACCATACTCTGTCTCCCACTCTCAATGTTCTCTTTGTTCTGTGATAGTCATGTCTAGCCTTGTACTTTTCCTCTGACTTCTTCAGTGTCTCATGTACTTTCAAATGGATCTACCTGATCTTCTCAACAATTTTTTCTTCCTTTAATGTATCTCCCATGAGGTCCTCCCTCACTCTTCCTTGTTTTCCATATACAACATATAAGAGTGAAGGTGGACAATATCCAAAGCAAGTTTCCAAAGGAGACTTACCAGTAAAAGTGTGGACTGCTCTATTATAAGAGTGTTGTATATATGTCAAAATTTCATCCCAGGTCTTCATATGCTTCTGATTGTAACCTCTCAAAAGTTGCACCAAAGTCTTGTTGACTACTTTTGTCTGCCCATCTGTCTGTGGACGGAATGTTGTAGACCTCTTCAACTTAGTATCCATATTGTCCCACAATGTAGTCCATAATGCAATAAGAAATATGGTATCCCTATCTGAGATGATTCTCCTTGGTATCCCAAAGTGCAAAATATGGTATCCCTATCTGAGATGATTCTCCTTGGTATCCCAAAGTGCATCCAAACCTATTCAAAGACCTTGTTTTCCGCTTCTTTTCAGTTGATGGTCTTTTTACAAGGCATGAGAATGCACATTTTTTTGAACTTGTCAACTACCACAAATAGATAGTCATGTCCCTTCCTGGTTGTTGGTAAACCTCCCACAAAATCCATGGAAATGATTTACCAAGGTCGAGTGGGTACAAGTAAGGGATGGTATAGACATTGCTTCCTGTTACAAGGCTTGTTGGTACAATAAAGTATACATCCTCTAATATACTGTGCTACATCTTCTTGCATTTCGGGCCAATACACATACCCCTACAAGTTGGAAACTTTCTTCCCAACACCAAAATGTCCTACAACCTTGGAGGTGTGA
>CBVK0100094825.1:0-33716 GCA_900067695.1 Picea abies | reverse complement strand
GATAAGTTACAATCGTTCACCTTTAGGAACACAGAGCTTGTCGAGCTTGTAGAGTAAACTATTTTGGAAATGATAGTCATCCTTTTTGTCACCTTATTCTATATGAATTTGGCCATGTAGCTACTGCAGCATGTCCTTGAAGTCCTCATATCAAGTGTATGCCTCTTTATATGCATCATGGGTAAAAGTCACCATGTGAATTAGAGTTCCTAAAGATGTAATATTGGATGTGGGTGGTCATGAAATAATGTATGCCAACTTATTTTTGCTACCCTTCTTATACTTTATGACCAAATGAAATTTCTGTAAAACCCCCATCGACTTGTAATACCTAGTTTGTTGTAGCTTACTATGGGTCTGCAAATAATGTAGTGGCTGGTGATTTGTGTGGATGATGGTGTCCTTTCCCATCATATAGTGCTTCCACTTTTTGATAGATTGTACTAAGGCATATACCTCCTTTTCATTGGTAGGGTAGTTGAGAACCACCCCATGAAATACTTTAGAATGATAGCAAATGAGCCTTCCTCCCTGCATAAGTACTTCTCCCATGGCATACCCACTTGCATCTTTATCCACTTCAAAGGGATTATTGTTAAGTACTTGAATATATCTCAATATAAATATCAAAATAAACCCATAATATCAACAAGAATAAACCAACGCATTCACCAAATATTCAATACAAGAACGTAGACAAAACCTTTGAGGTAGGGTAACACCATACCATAAAATTTGTTCACCTCCACTTGGAGAAGATGTAGATCACAATGAAAAGGGTTGGAGTAAAACTGTTGGGAATTGGAGGAAGCAATACCTTTGAGGTTAAAAGGTTGGTTAGATGAGGAATGAATTCCAAAAATGGGAATTTTTTCCAGGACCTTGGTAGCAAATGAGTCAAGTTGAGACTCAAGGTGGGCTTCAAGTTGGCTGGCAAGGTGGGAATTGATGTCCTTCTTTAGTTCCTCTTTTAGGGAGTCCATTTTGGATTCAATGTGGCTAGCTATGTGATTTTCAAGGTATTGGTTGCAAGTGTTGGCCATGGTGAGGGGAAAACACAGGAAGAGGTGGGTGAAAAGTATTTGCAGGAGAAGGGATATTTTTCCATAGATCCAGAAGGATCTCAATATCCAACACATTCAGCAGAATGATGCAACCCAGGTGTGATTATTCTAATATGCATCTATTTGTTATGNNNAGTGTTGCATGTTGAAGCTATGATCAAATCATTAGAAGGATTAAAAGTTGGTCATAGAGCTTATCCTCTAACCTAACCTTTTGTCAAGATAGCATATTGTCTTAGTACAACAGACAGGTTGAAGAAAGTACTCATCACTTGAGTGAAGGAGACCTGGAAGAAAAGCAAGCACTCACTCTTGAGGACAAGGCTCCAGGTTTGATTAATCAAGATTCAAAGGTACATATGACAAGATAATGAATTTAGTTGAGATAGCAATCGTCATAAAGTATTATACTTGATAACATGTGAGAATACTTTGTTTGATATGACTAACACCTCCTCCAGGAGAAACATCGTGTGTTAGTTTTAGATTTCCATGGAAGAATGCTTGGTCACAACACTAAGAGAGTGTTGACCCCATTTCGTATTGTATTCCTTACCTTTAATCTTTGCTAAATTATAAGTAATAAGCTCTAAAGGAGCTATTGTGATGATTGTTCGTGCTATTTCTTTATATTATCAAGAAGGATATTATTCTTGCTTGTTGTTTTGTTGACCTTGCTCCAGGCCACATGAGGAAGCTATAGCGAAGGTTGCAGAAGGCAACATGCTAAAGAAGAAATCACAAATGAAGCAATCATTAGTGGAAAAGAAGAAGGTGGGTCACTCAGAAGCTGCATGACCCACACTATTGATGAATCCATGTGAACTCTAGAAGATTAGCTCACATAAACTACAAGGCGCTACCATACATATGCAAAGCTATCATAGGTTTACCAGAACTGAAAGGTGATCATGAAGGCGTATGCGATAGATGTGCGCAAGGGAAGAACATCAAGAACCCCTTTCCAAAGAGGGACAACAAGGCAGAAGGAGTCCTAGAACTCATTGATTCAGATGTATGTGGCCCAATGCCATCATCCTCCAATAATGGGTATGCATACTATGTATCATTCATTAATGATTATTCTCGTAAAAGACTTGGATATATTTGAAATATTCAACAAGATCAAGGAATTCAAAGCCTTGATAAGAGAACCCTTCTGTAAGGAAGATTAAGATACTCAGGTCAGAAAATGGAGGAGAATATACCTCAAAAGAGCTCGTGAACTTCTGCAAAGATGTTGGGATCAATATCCCCAACAAAACGGTGTAGCTGAACGGAAGAACAGAACCATGCTGGAAGTTGTGAAGATCAAGATCTTCCTATGTGCTTATGGGCAGAAACAACAATGACAGCTGCTTATGTGCAGAATCGATTGCCCCATAGTGCACTTGGGCTCAAGACACCAGAAGAGATGTTCACCGGAAAGAAGCCAGAGGTAAGCCATCTCAAAAGATTTGGCTGTCCAGTGTTTATCCAGATACCAAAAGAGAAAAGAAACAAGCTAGAGCCCTCCGGAAAGAAGGGAATATTTGTGGGATACTGCGAGGTATCCAAGGCCTTCAGAATCTACATACCAGGTCACCACCACATTGAGATCAACAGGGACATGACCATTGATGAAGGAGCAGCACTTAAGAAATCAAGAAGATGCTAGCTTGAAGAAGTATATGAAGAGGAACCTGTAAATCTCAGGATTGCAGAATCAATGAGGTAGGTTCCCAGAGCTACAGAACCAGTGAGGGAAGTCGTAACTTCCCCTGATAAGGAACTTCTAGAAGACCATGATATAGTAGAAGTTCAAGAACCTCCTCAAATGACCTTCTCCCATAAAGGAAAGCCTGCTTGGGCAAGAGAGCTTATTCAAGATGGAGAGAAGTATGGTGTTCCAGAAGGAACCTCGAGACAGGTGAAAAGACCAAAGCCATTCTCTAGTTACACGGCTTTGATATGTGATCTCCTAGATGAAGAGCCTACCTACTCTAAAGAAGCCATTCAGAGAGAAGAATGGGCAGATGCCATGACAGAGGAATACCAATCCATAATGAAGAACAAAGTATGGGAAATAGTTCCCAGATCGAAGAATAAAGATGGGGTATCCTACAGATGGCTCTTCAAAATCAAACATGCTGTTGATGGAAGTATTGAGAAGTATAAAGAAAGATTTGTCGCTCGTGGATTTTTCCCAAAAGGATGGCATTGACTATGAAGAGACATTCGCTCCTGTGGCCAGATACACTTCGATCAGGACCATTATAGCTCTTGTAGCTAAGATGAAGTGGAAGCTGTACCAGATGGATGTGAAGATAGCTTTCTTGAATGGTGTTATTGAAGAGGAAGTGTATATAGAGAAACCCCAAGGATTTGAGGTTGAAGATAGGAAGTCTCATGTGTGTCGATTGAAGAAAGCCTTATACAGATTGAAGCAAGCTCCCAGAGCTTGGTATGGCCATATAGATAGTTTCTTGACAAGCTTGGGCTTTACCAAGAGTAAAGCAGACTCAAATCTCTACTTCAAAATTATGGATAATGACCCAGTAATACTATTATTGTATGTGGATGACTTATTCTTAATTGGAGAAGAAAAGCTCATCGCTGAATGTAAACAGAGACTTGCTGGAGAATTTGAAATGAAATACCTTGGTCTAATGCATTAGTTCTTAGGTCTTGAGGTATGACAGAGTCCAAAAAGAATCTTCCTTAACTAGGGGAAGTACACGGTCGAAATCTTGAAGATATTCGACATGCTCGAATGCAAGTCCATGAATACACCCATGGAAGCAAAGCTGAAGTTGCTGGTCGATACTTCATCAGATTTGATAGATGCCAGTCTGTACAGATAGATTATTGGATCGCTGATGTACCTGACGAACACCAGACCAGACATCTGTTTTGCAGTGAACACCTTGAGTTAGTTTCTGGTGGAGCCCAGACTTGTTCATTTAGTGGTTGCAAAACATGTGATTATGGTCTCAGCTATGATGGAGATCATGACTTCACACTAAGTGGATATACTAATGCAGATTGGGCAGGAAGCGTTGCTGATAGAAAAAGAACTTCCAGATGCTGTTTCAGTTTGGGATCAGCTATGATCTCGTGGTAGAGTAGGAAGCAATCCAGTATTGCTCTCAGCACAATGAAAGCAGACTACATTGCCGCATGTTCTGCTAGCTGCGAAGCTATATGGATTTGAAAGTTGTTGACAGGCCTATTTGATTTGGATATGAGAGCAATCACGATTCTATGTGAAAATCAAAGCTGTATTAAAATGACAGAGAATCCTGTGTTCCACGACAGGTCGAAGCACATAGATATCCACTATCATTTCATCCGCGACATGGTACAGAGAGGAGCCTTGAAGCTCCAGTACATTAGCATGAATGAACAGGTTGCTGATGTGATGACTAAGCCTCTATCTCGTGTAAAGTTTGAACACTTTCGAGATAAGCTTGGTATTTTCCGAAAGGACCTTCCCTGAAAGGGGGAGTAGATGTATTCCTTTCTTCTGACTTCATTGTTAGACGTAAAGCAAGATGAGTCATGCTTTTGACCTCGCTGTTAGACATAAAGCATGACGCTGTGTGATCCTTGCTTCTGACCTCGTTGTTAGACGTAAAGCAAGTTCATATGCAAAAAGTTATGTCTTCTGCAAGTTGGCCTACTGTGTTGACCACCATGGTATGAGAGGATACCACATCAGCCCGTTAATAGAGGATACCTCCCACAAAATCCATTTAAATGATTTCCCAAGGTCAAGTGGGTACAAATAAGGGATGGTATAAACATTGCTTCCTGTTACAAGGCTTGCTGGTACAATAAAGTATACATCCTCTAATACACTGTGCTACATCTTCTTGCATTTCGGGCGAATACACATACCCCTGCAAGTTGGCAACTTTCTTCCCAACACCAAAATGTCCTACAACCTTGGAGGTGTGAGCCTCTTTGATAAGTTGCAATCGTTCACCTTTAGGAACACAGAGCTTGTCGAGCTTGTAGAGTAAACTATTTTGGAAATGATAGCCATCCTTTTCGTCACCTTATTCTATAGGAATTTGGCCATATAGCTACTGAAGCATGTCCTTGAAGTCCTCATATCATGTGTATGCCTCTTTATATGCATCATGGGTAAAAGTCACCATGTGCATTAGAGTTCCCAAAGATGTAATATTGGATGTGGGTGGTCATGAAATAATGTATGCCAACTTATTTTTGCTACCCTTCTTATAATTTATGACCAAATGAAATTTTTGTAAAAACCCCATCCACTTGTAATACCTAGTTTGTTATAACTTACTATGGGTCTACAAATACTGTAGTGGCTGGTGATTTGTGTGGATGATGGTGTCCTTTCCCATCATATAGTGCTTCCACTTTTTGATAGCTTGTACTAAGGCATAGACCTCCTTTTCATTGGTAGGGTAGTTGAGAACCATCCCATGAAATACTTTAGAATGATAGCAGATGAGCCTTCCTCCCTGCATAAGTACTTCTCCCATGGCATACCCACTTGCATCTTTATCCACTTCAAAGGGATTATTGTTAAGTACTTGAATATATCTAAATATAAATATCAAAATAAACCCATAATATCAACAAGAATAAACCAAACCATTCACCAAATATTCAATACATGAACGTAGACAAAACCCTTGAGGTAGGGTAACACCATACCATAAAATTTGTTCACCTCCACTTGGGAAAGACGTAGATCACAATGAAAAGGGTTGGACTAAAACTGCTGGGAATTGGAGGAAGCAGTACCTTCGAGGTTAAAAGGTTGGTTAGATGAGGAATGAATTCCAAAAATGGGAAGTTTTTCCAGGACCTTGGTAGAAAATGAGTCAAGCTAAGACTCAAGGTGGGCTTCAAGTTGGCTGGCAAGGTGGGAATTGCTGTCCTTCTTTAGTTCCTCTTTTAGGGAGTCCATTTTGGATTCAATGTGGCTAGCTATGCGATTTTCAAGGTACTGGTTGCAAGTGTTGGCCATGGTGAGGGGAAAACACAGGAAGAGGTGGGTGAAAAGGGTAGGTGGTCCATGGAAAAACAAGGCTAATAAATGACATGTATCACTATGATCATGATGAAAAGAGGAGTCCAATGGAATAGGTCCCAAGTAGGGGTGCCAGAAAGGGGGTCAGGACCTCAATAAAAAAATGCTAAAAAATGATAGGTATCACAACAATCAAGATGAAAAGAGGAGTCCAATGGGATCTATACTCCGATATGAATAATAATGCAATGTTAAAAGGTCCAAATTCTTAACAAGAAAAAATGTGTAGTAATTTTGTAATCAAAATGCAGGAGGTAAAGTTTCACAACAATAGATCTTGTCTATTCTATTAATGTTTCCGTCCCAAGGGTAAGGATATTCAGGGTTTCTATAGACAAATGTTTTTCCTATGCTATATCTCTTTGATATACGTGTGGGGTCCAATAATAGTACTTGTCCCAATATCTCAGGGCACTAACTAAGGAGGCTAGAATATGCCCTTAGTTGTACTAGCCAGGTACTAGAGAGTATCTTCTCGAGTGTTGTTCTTGGTGAAACTATAGTAGTTAGGCAGTCGATTGGTTTACCTACAAAGGGATTAAGGATATCTAGGGAGATCCATATACAGGTGTTGTCTGCTGCACTACCACTTGAAGGGGTACCAACATGGGTTACAAGGGTGGCCAACAATGTGTGCTTAAGTACCACTTGTAGTGTCTGCATGTATGCTTCCTTGACCATAGATTTATGCACTGAAAGATAGATCTTTCTAGCTTTAAGATGCCAGACCTAGGGATGTAATATTGGAAGTACCCAATGGGAATGGGGTTATATATTTTTAGTGGATACCATTCAATGTAAAGTGGACTATGTCCACCATGGTATTAAAGAAGGCCCACTATGGTAGTTAGATATAATAAATGAGATTTCTAGAAGATTCCTTCTTTAGAATGTTCCTAGGAGATAAATAATGCTATAAAAGGAAATGTAAGCAATGTAATTGACATGGTGAAACATATTGTTAATGTACAAGCAAGTATTGCTTGAGGATTTTTATCCTTTCTTAAGGATTAATATATGGTGTTACCATACCTCAAGGGTTTTCTCTATTTCTTGTGTTCATTATTGGTGAATGGTTTGGTGTTTATTATTGGTTTGTTTCCGAAGCATATTTTCATATCTAGTATTGGTACTTAACAATTGGTATCATAACACTTTCCTTGGCCAAAGAAGGGAATAATTTGTTGGCTCTTTTTGCATATTTGTTCTAAGGAAAAAAGAGGGTTGCATAATTCAGGTTCATATCTGAAACTTTCTGAGTATAATTTGGAAAAAAATTGGATGTTTTAATTCCTCTTAGAAAATACCCAATTTCAAAAAAAAAATCAACTGAAACAGAGTATGGGAAGTGAAGTTATCATCATTTTAAACTTGGAAAAATTTCAGGGTTTTTTCGGAAACAACTGAGCGATTTGCATTGTAAGTTATTTTTTTAAAAACCCTAGTTTTATTTTTGGGTTATGGACAACAAACTATTTTTTATTGGCAAAGATGATGGTCCTAGTATTGAAGAATTCCTAAAGGCCCACAAGTCAGAATGGAAAGAGAAGTGGATATTTTATTTAGTCTTTTATCTTAGAGAAGATGCTGACACATGGTGACAATCATTGGACCAGGTCAAGATGATGGGGATTTCACATGAAGAATTTGAAAAAGTGTTTTTAGAAAAATGGTCTCATGCCAAGAGTAAATAAAGAAGCAAGGGTTTATTTTCATGTGGAAATTCTATATTACAGGTTCATGGATGTATTCATAAAGAAAATATCATTGTTTCTATCAACCCTAGTTTCCTGCATAATTTTATTAATGTTCAGTTGGTTAATAGATTGTAAGTTTCTGCAAAGAATGTTCAAAGAACATATGTTGAAGGTCAAAATGTTCAAATTTTTAAAGATTTGAAGATCACCATGGACAAATATGTGTTGCATTTAGATTTTTATGCTATGGATATGGATGAAGTGGATATTGTTTTGGGACATCCTTGGATAGAATCAATGGGTACCATTAATATTAATGTGCAAAAGAAGTTTTTGAAGTTGTGGTACAATAAAAATAAAATCACCTTGCATGATGTGTCTCTTAGTAAGAAAGATGGGTCCAAAGGCTAGCAAAGAAGTTATTTTCAAGTCTGAAGTTGAATCAGAGGCAAAGTCTACAAAAGGAGCTAAAGAAAAACCACATGAAGGTAACAATAAATAAGGTTTTGAGGTCATTGAATCAAAAGGCACAATGTGTTGTAGATTTGAAGAACAAAGAGCATATTCCTACATTTGTTGTATATCGTCATCCACATCATATCGAGAAACAACACACTTATGCACCAGTAGGGAACCATAAATGAAATCAATCCAAAGGTGCATGGAGGCCTACCAACACTATAGGAAGACAACATGCTAGAGAACCTCTTGCATGGAAACACCAGTAGGATGCAGATCCAGATCAGGGTGGCAAGGCATCAGTTGGACATCATGTTCATCTTCCATTAGGATGGATGGATGGTCGTACTTAGTACCAGTTGGCTACATTTCTTAGCCGATACTACTGTATGGTTTCTTCATGTGTTTCGAGGATGAAACATGTGAAGGGGAATGGAATGTAGTATACCTAGGGAGGTAATATGGGGTACCTAATGGGAATGTGGTTATGTATTATTAGTGGAGGACATTCAATGTAAGGTAGACTAGGTCCACTATATTATTAAAAAATCCCACTATGGTAGTTACATATAATAAATAGGATTTCTAGAAGATTCTTTCTCTATAATGTTCCTGGAAGATAGAGAATGCTATATAAATAAGTGAAAGTAATGTATTGGAGCATAGTGAAGAATATTGTGAATGTATCAAAAATTACTTGAGGAGTGTTATCCAAGGAAGGATAACACTCCTCAAGCAATGATTGATACATTCACAATATTATTCATTATGCTCCAATACATCGCTTTCACTTCTTTATATAACATTCTCTATCTTCGAGGAACATTCTAGAGAAGGAATATTCTAGAAAGCCTATTTATTATATCTAACTACCATAGTGGGCCTTGTTTAATAATATAGTGTACCTATTCCACCTTACATTGAATGGAATCCACTAATAATACATAACCACATTCCCATTGGGTACCTCCCTAGTTATATGCTTCTCTTCTCATGTTTCAGGGATGAAATATGCTTAAGGGGGGTGGAATGTACTATACCTATGGAGGTAATATGGGAGGTACCAAGTGGGAATGGGGTTATGTATTATTAGTGGAGACCATTCAATGTAAGGTGGACTAGGTCCACCATTGTATTAAATAACACCCACTATGGTAGTTAGATATAATAAATGGGCTTTCTAGAAGATTCCTTCTCTAGAATGTTCCTAGGAGATAGAGAATGCTATAAAAGAAAATGAAAGCAATGCAATTGACATGGTAAAGCGTATTTTTAATGTACATGCAAGTATTGATTGAGGAGTTTTATCCTTCCTTAAGGATTAATATATGGTGTTACCCTACCTCAAGGGTTTTCTATATTTCTTGTGTTCATTATTGGTGAATGGTTTGGTGTTTATTATTGGTTTATTTCTGAAGAATATTTTCAAATCTAGTGTTGGTATATAACATTTATGCAAGTTTGGTAGTGCCAACAATGGTGCTTGAATGATCTTTATTTTCAACTCATCAAATGCCTTCTGCTGATTCTTCCTGCACTAGAAACTCTTACCACTAGCTATTATGGCGTGGAGTGGTGCAAATACCACTAAAAATGAATCTATGAACTTCCACAAGTATTGGACTGCCCCCAAAAAACTCTTAACTTCAGTGAAATTTGTAGGAAATTTCCATTTCATGATGGCCTCCATCTTCATGGGATTTATATTGAGCTCCCCTCCACCGATCACATACCCCAAATACACCAAATACTTTTGAGCAAAATCACATTTCTTGAGATTGGCCAATATTTGGTGCTTCTTCAAAGTCTATAACATTTGCAAAAGATGTGAGATGTCCTCCTCCTAGGTAGTACTATAAACTATTATATCATCCAAATAGACAATAACAAATGAATCTAGATAAGGACATAAAATATCATTCATTAGACCCATAAATGTAGCCGATGCATTGCATAAGAAGAATGGCATAACCAACCACTCATAGAGACCTTGCCTTGTCTTGAAGGCAGTTTTACAAGTATATTATTCTTTGAATTGTACTTGGTGATATCCTAATTTCAAATCTAGCTTAGTGAAGTACTTGGCATACTGCAATTGGTCCAACAGATCATCGATCCTTGGCAGAGGGTACCAATTCTCAAGTGTGATATTTTTCAATGCCCTGTAATTGATACACATTCTCCAAGTCCCATAATTATTGGGCACAATTATGATGGGTGAAAAACAAGGTGAGGTACTTGATCAAAGCATACCCTTCTCCAAAAACTGCTACAACTGATTCTTTACCTCATTTTCTTCTAGAATAGACCATCTATACAATCCAATATTCGGTAAGGGGGAGTCTAGCAATAATTCAATTTCATGCTCCACTTCTCTCTTAGGTGGTATCCCTTTAGGCTCTTGAAACACTCCTATGTATTCCTCTATAAACTACTCCAATTGATGTTTCTTTTCTTTAGTACACCCCTCTAGGGATGCCTTCACTCTCATTGACTCAACACCAGACTGATTTTCTCTTAATAAAATAAAAACATATTTCTTATTAGAACTAATCAATTTATTTCCCAGGTTGTAAATTAACAGTGAGATCTTTGAATTTCATTTATGTGTGTTGATGATGTAGGAATTCCCATCCTTGATCATTTAGTATTGTTTGGTTCTCTGCATGAATATTGTTTCCTTTATATACATGTAAGGGATTCCAAAAACTATTCCACATACATCTAGGGGTACTACGTCCAATTCCACTTCATCAATAAAATCAACACTTATAACAAATTTAATATTATACTATTTAATTACCTTTATCTCTACATCCTTGTTTATCCAACCTAATGAATAGGGGATATGATGACTGTGAACCCCCAATCCAAGCTTGTTGACCATATCCATTGCTATGAGATTAGCCTATGAACCAGAGTCTAATCGAGAATCTATCTTGGTATTCTTGACCTAGATCTTGATGCAGAAGAGCTTGGTCATATCCTTCTCTTCCTGGTGATGAAGGATACTCAAATTTACCTCCTTCTGCACAAACGTGCAAACAATATTTTCATCCAAATTTGAGCTACTTTCAACCCGATTGCTCAAATCTATGGCTAGAAGGTTCTTTTTCTTTTTTTCCTTCTTGTGGTTCTTCTGGTTCAGCTATGGATGCAGTTTCCAACATTTTTCCTCGGTGTAGAAATCATTGTTGCAATGATTGCAATGGTTGCTGGAATATTTGCACTGATGTGTAGTGACTATTGTATTCTTATATTTTCCCCTTTTCCACTTCTTCTTCCCCTCCTTAGAAGCTTCCCGGTGCTCTTTCTACTTCAAACTACTTGGATTCCCATTCTTTTGGCCTATGTTTTCTATGTACTGTGATTATACACATGCCTTATACATTGTCATGGGATTGAAAAACATCACCTGCTTTCATAGATGACTGCATAAACCCTCCAGATACTTGAGGAGTACATCTGGGTTCTTGGGAGAGATACCCAACATGATATCCATTTTTCTAAACTCAATGGTGTACTCCTATACACTCTGCCCCTACCTCTTCTTCAAGTAGTGCCACCATATCCATTGGTCCTCTACATACTCGATAGGATATAATTGGGACTTGATTATGGTTTTGAAGTCCTCCCACCTAGTTACTGGTGGATCAACCTCCATCCTAATTGTTTTTGTGTGGATTTCCCACTAGTTTAAAGCGTGGCCCTCTAACTTCAATCCATCAAATTAAATCTTCTACCCTTCATCTATATGGTGAACACTAAAATAAACTTCTAGTTTTTGCAACCAATGATTTAGTTTTAATCCATCGATCTCACCTTGGTATGGATTTATGTTCACTTTCTCTTCCATATTGAATAGGGAATGTGAAGGGTTAATGACACTTGAACTCAACTTCTCTTTCTCAAATTCTTTCCATGATTCCTTTATCGAGTCTTTCTGATCTCTCGATTTCCACTCCGATCTGATCTATGAGTTAGAGCCTCCATCATCTCCGAACGATTATAGATTGCTTTCTAGATCTGCTATGAGGAGGTTCATATTGAGACTGATGTTAGCAACTTTCACTTCCAACCGCTCAAATATCTCTTTTATTGGATCTCAAGGGTTATCATGAATATATTCGTTCTCCATGGCTAGGGTTTTTGTGACTTCTCTTTAAGATGATTTCTGGATCCTGCAACTTCCCACAAATACCCCAAAATAAAAACTTGGATATGATACCAATATGATCTATAAACTATCATGGATATTCCACTGGAATAATTTGTCACAACGAATCTAATACAATACTAAAATCTTTACCGTTAAGGTTATTTTTCCTTGAGACCTCCAGAAAATTTAGTTACCGATTTTCTGCTTATGCATGAAATAGATAAAATGTGGAAAATAGAGAATAATAAAATACAGTCACACCATCCACAAATAAACATAATATGTGACCTCGAAAATCCAATATGGGAGAAAATCCAACTAGAAGGTGAGGCTGCTCTACTCTTTTTTCTCTGGTGTATAAATGATGCGAGTACAAATAAAGAGGCACTCTCTTTGGAGTTGCCTTTGAACTGTGGTTTGTATGGATGCTAAAGAACATCTCCTCCTCTGTTATGTTCATTAAATACCAATCTCATATGTTTTTCTCATCTATGGAACAAGATACAATGAAAAAGAATGGAACCCCTTCTCCTCCTAGCGACTCAATATTTAACATAGCTTGATAGTCATCTAGGGGTATGTTTTTGACTTCATCAAACCTCAATTGTGATAGGGTTTTGGAAATTCTATAATATTCTTGAAATTACATATGTGGCTAGTTCCATATGTGTGAGAAATGGGGCCTAATGTGGCATCCTCTCATACCATGGTGGTCAACACAATAGGTCAACTTGTGGGAGGAAGAACGTTTTCATACAAACTCATATTAACGCATGATATACATCATTGGAAAGGTATCAAAGTGTAGAACACTGTCAAGGGGGTATGCATAAATTTCAAACATCGAAACCCCCAAAAAATCCATTTAATGCCTCAAAACGGCCCTAGAAGGTTTCAGACCCCAATTTTCGAAACTGGGTCCTGCCACTAAAATGGCCCTTCAAGATGATTCCTCCATTTTTTTACACTCTAAAAGCATCGATATAGATGAACAATAATATAATAATCCAATTCAAATCAATTATATCATGGGGGATGGTCAATGGTGATAATGTGTCATTCGTGTGGAAATTTTCTCACATAAAAAAGTGAAGACACCATGAATTTCAATGAATACATGTAATCATGCCCAAAGAGTAGATTTAAGTCCATTAGAACTATTATAATTATTACATCGACTAGAACAATATTACCACCTAACTCAATGAGGAGATGAGGGACAATTCCTACTGATTCACATGGTTTATTATCAACTTCCCACAACTTAGTCATCAATAGGACAAATGCAAGAGAATATGAAACTATCACAAAAACAAAGAAATAGCACATGAGGGTCCTTCATCCATGATGCATCAATGAATCATGAATTGATTTTGAACAAGGACCCTAATCTAGAAAAGGTTGGATGAATGGATACATGGCTCTAAAAGTTTGTCCAATTCAAGTGTAATAGCCTTATAATTTTAAGAGTTTGAACTTTAATTTTCCTTAAAGTGAGAAGGTATAATGGGTGATGGGCCACTAAAAGTGGAACAGGTTCTCACTTAACTAGATGATTCCAGATTAACATTGAGCTAGACAGGTTATGAGGATAGTTTACCTTGTTGTTGGGAAAAAAAAGAGGTCAAAGCAAGTGGATCCTAAAAAATATAAAATATGGGTTCATTTAGAGAGGAGGGTTATTGAAAAAGTGCAAGCTATTGTGGGATTGTTTAATTAGGAAAATGTATGCTCAATTATCAATTTTTTGAAAAATCTAAGCATAGGTGATCGAATGATCCTAGCATATAATACAAGGATGTTTAAGTGTATTCTCTTATTTACATTGTTTTTTACCTTGGTTGTCATTGTAATTACCCCCAATATTATGATAATTTTTTCCTTACCTTTGGTTCCTATACTTATGCTTCTTATACTTCCTTTTCTTCCTGTTGGATGATCCGTGGTTATTGGGTTGGCTAGGGGCCAAATTTTGGACAAGTTGGGAAGAAATATATAGGTCCAAGTTATCATGTTGTGAAGAAAGGGGATGTATATTAGTTTGACGTAAAGTATAAAGCACCCAAATCAAAATTCCTATGGTCAATTTTGGGAGGGAGAGCGTATCCATGATAAGATCGTTGATACTTCAAGGTGGAAAAATGTTTGTATTACTTGAAACACTATCCATGGTGAACTATGATAAGTTTCTAAAAGGATTCCTATCAATGGGGAACAATCACCAAATGGAAGTGATCAATCTCAAGAGACAAGGGAACTTCTTAGAGAAGATGGAGCACATATGTCACACTTGTTAATTTAAAGCAATGGTCAATCAATTAAGTAATATGATTACTCTTATTGTTCCTAAGTGTCTCAAGGTTAATTTTATTAAAACAAATTAAAATAACCCCAACTTCACATGAGAAAGTATTAAGAATAAAAATACAAAATATAAAATAATAAGGCTAATCTAATATTGGTGTTCTAAACCAAAAGAAGAGAAGTCTAAGTTATTTTTATTAATGAATATCATCAATCATGCAATATTGCAGATGTTACTTAATAAGGTGTGCAATTTGTTCTCTTGTTGTTTGATATCATAAAAAGGAAATGCAATTGAAAATAAATGTTCAAAAGGAAAAGTTCTTCAAAATAAATCAACACTTTCTTGACTTTTTTCTTAATTTATAGTGTAAAAAAATATGGTAAATATGAAAAAATAAGTACCACATGAATATATACTCTATTAACAGAAAATTTCTTTGAAAATTATTTATTTTCACCTTAAACACACCAAATAATACTCAAAACTAGAGGTGTTGCAAATATCTTAGACAAATAGAGGATAAACACAATACTAGAAAAAATCTCACAATAAGTCCTTAAATCCATTTAGAGGAGATAAAAAAACAAAATGAATCTTCCCCCATTGGATTCACCATTGTATTGTTAGGTTTTTTCTATAGTGTGTACTAGTTGATCCCATTGGCAGATTGGTATGCCAATAATAGGAAATAAGAAATAGAAGCAATATGAAATAAAGTTTTGCACCACTAGCTTAAGTAAACAAGAAAGAAAACTATGAGAGAAGTGAATATAAAAACATGTAACTTGTGCTCCTTTAAAGATCATAAAAATTGAAGTGGAAAAACAAGAAGAGGAGGTCCAACTCCAAAAAAAAATCATGCACATAAATAATAAAAAAACACATTCCGTACTCTATAATAGAAAAAATCCATATATAACTTACAAAACAAAGTAGAAATATTAGAGATATACTTGATTATTTTAATGTAGACAGGGAAAGTGAAATTCAACAAACATAATTAAATAGGGGAAGAGAGAAAATATATTCTATTACAAGTAGAAATAATTACAATAATGGATTCATACCTTGCTATTAATGGTTCTCCTCAAACCTTCACAAGAAAATTGGGAAAGTGGATACAAAGGTGTTGGGCATTCTTTTATATGAGAAGAATAAATTCGCACTATTCAAAGAGATGAAATATACTATTTCAGATGAAATATACTATTCATTAGTGAAGGAGCCATGTTTTAGGGTTATTGGTCCCGACGGGGTTTTAATATAAAAAATAGTTTCACATTCTAGAGATTTCCAAAAATATCTATCCACTACGTAAAACCTAAATGATTATATTTGACAAAATAAATACATGGGTGCATTTCGATTAATTTTAACCCTATAAACATGACAACACCAAAATGGACCAATATGCACATTAACAAGACTCATTTCAAGGGAATATATAAGTAATGTTTTACTTGACTATGGAAATGCAATAATTTCCTAACATTCCAGTAATGTGGAGGATCTGGTCTTCTTTTCTATCTTTGGGAACTGTATAGCCGAGTTCCTTGGAGAGAGCGCACTCTGTTACAAGCCAACTGGCGTTGGGGTATTTACTTCATTTACTATTCCATTAACCTCAGCTTACGGTTTCTCTGGAACATATCAGTTGCGTATTAACTCGCCTGGGGGGCAGGGTTTAATGGAGCCCATGTGTCTGCTCATGGCCTCTACGATACATCCATTTGTTGAGGCAAACGTCAGCACATTGATGAATGTGGATGATGAGGAAGTGTGGAAGGATGAAGGTCTTTTCGACCAGGTGGATTCAGTGGTCATACATATTGACACCATTAACACTCTTTCAAAGAAACCCCAACTACCACCACTTCCGCGTTCCTCCCATAGCTTAGATCCTGCTTTGTCTTTTGCAGAATATTTACGATCTCCTTCTGGGTTTCCACAAGTGTTCGAGAGACATACTGTGACTCAGTCTCTTGAAGCTATGGATAAGGGTAAGACTGCCTATAATCGCTTGAAAGAAGGTGGAAAGGGTGCTAGGACTATTGGTTCTAGTCGCAGACTATGGAGGGAGAAGAAATCAGTCCATAAGATGGTGCTAGGCTCGGATGTGGGTCTTGCTGAGACCTATATCTTGGCGCTTTGTGGGCTAGTGGGTAGACTATCATACATATATCTGTGTAAAGTTTATCTACCCGAGTGGGTGGAACTTAACTGGAATCCTGTGTTAGGTTATACCCCAGAGATTATTTATCTGACCAAGGGGTGGGTCGGATTCATCTGTAATACCCATGAAGACACTACACTGTTGTTAGCTCAGATATGGGTGATTGGAGGTAGCAGTCTAACGATTAAGCGGTGGCATTTTGCATTTAACCCAGAAACAAAGTATTTCCAATTTCAACACTTATGGGTCTTACTCCCAGGATTACCTCTACAGTTGTGGAATGTGGCCTCCCTGGAAGCGATAGGTAATTAATTAGGCTCCTTCATTTCCCTAGGCGATTCCACTCTAACGGATCCAAATAGAAAAATGGGGAAAATTTTGGTGGAGATGGACGTTCACGGAGGACTAATTGAACTACTAGAAATTGATTGGAGGGGTCGTAGAATAGTCTAGAGGCTGGACTATCTCAAAATCCCATTCCACTGCAGCATTTGTCATAATACCGGACATATGATAAGTACATGTATGGGTAGAGGGGAAGATAAGTATCTGAAGACACGACTCTTCATAGGGACTTGGGGGACTTAGAGGACGAAGTGGTTTCAAAAGTAGTTGATTACTGGGTTCCCTTGACAGAGTCTACACCCTCGCTGGAACGAGATGTTACATTCATGGGTAAGTTTCTATTATATTGTCTGACACTGTATAATACTTTATCATTATTGGAAAAATAAGCACTAAATTCTACTTCAGAGCTAAATTTTCTTCACCCTTCCGTGAAGCCTAGCTCGGGGGGTGGTAGTGGGTTACCTGTTTACAAGCCACAAAATTCTCCATCCTTTCCTACTCCTAACAGTCTGTTTTCCAGGGGTTTGGGTGTTACTGTTAGTAAGCCGATTAGTGCCTGAAGGGATCCACTTGTCTTTGACTCTCAATTTACTATACCTGACCTTCCTGTTGACCATGTACTTTCACTTTCCATATCCTCAACAAAAGTTCATCAGGGGTTTTCTCCTCTTTCGGATGAGACGCAACCGATTCCGAGCTGCCGTGAATCTAAGGAGGGAGAATCCTCTTTATCTGTAGTTCTGGATTCCCTGATTCCCTTTCTACAGGACAATAATATATGAAGACCCAAAAAGAAGGATAGTTCTCCAAGTAATGACATTTCAAATTCATTCTGCATATCCTTTGCAAATTTCTGGCTTAACCTGTCATTAGTACTTCCAAAACAATATCAACAACACAAATTTAAATTAATAAAATATTACCTTGAGTTACCTTGATGTAGAGGTTGTTGTCTGCGCTTCCTTTCCATAGTTCATAGGGAGTTTTGTCATTGTTGTTTCTGAGCATTACTCTATTTTGAATGTGAACTGATGTATGCACTGCATGTGTCCAAAAAATATCTGTCAATTTGGAATCCATTAGCATTGTTCGAGCCATTTCCTATGTAATTATCATCCATTATGATGATGTTCATTTTTATTTGAACCACTCTCTGAACCAATCTATGAATCCATTCTGTCATCCACTATCATATATCTATCCAAACCTTCTAAGTGTTCTTATGAATCCATCTCTGTCCATATTGTCCAAGACTCTACTTGCACAATTGTCCATAATGCTAACCCATTTATCACTATACTATCATGAAGTCTTGATTAATCTATCAAAATGTACTTCTGCTAACTGATTTCTCTGAATCTATCTTCTCAAACTCTGCAAGCTGCTTGAAGGATGGTTCTTTGGTCTGTCACAACTATCGTATAGACTCCCCCTGTCTAATATTCATATTACTTGGGAGTCTCTAAGCCGGATGGATCAGAACAATTCCTGCTCTGATGTGTATTCATCATCATCTTCATTGGTAGATTCATCATCGTCTCCATTGGTAGATTCATTATCTCTTTGAGCTCTGACTTCTTTCTTTCTATCTCTGGATCCATCTTTCACTACAATGCCTGAAAGTACAATCTCTTGAACCTGTTCCTTATTTACATGTCCTTCCTTTCTTTTAGTTATTTTCCAAACCTTTCTGTATCTAACATCTTTCCTTTTCTCTGTAGAATTTTCTTCATCTCGTTTTATTGTCAACCTTGCGATCTCTGGTAACTGGTCTTTGTTCACCCGTTATTCCTATTTTCTTATCCATACTTTATTATATCTGATATCAATATTCTCTTTCATGGAAGTATTGATCATGCTTCTACAATCACTGGCTATGTGTCCATAGTTATAAAATTTGTAACACTCAATGTTACGTGCAACCACATAGGCACAGTCTGCTTGAACATTTCTTTTATAATCCCTGCAATTTGCAACCTTATGTACAAAGTTAGTACAACAAAAAAAATTACCATAAAATTCTTTTTCATACCTGGGAGTGAATGATCTTCTTTGTGGTATAGTCCTTCTGAATTTTTTCCTTGACTGATCATGATCATGATTGAAGCTTATTTGTGGCTTGAACATGGATGGTATTCTTGAATATGTATCTTCAATAGTTTTCTTAGATTCTGGTTGACCATGATTCGTTCCTTTGAGAAATTCTGCATAACTCTTTCTATTTTCTTCATTCTTCTTTTCTAGCAACGTAGAGTGCTTCTCTTCATTCTCTACAACTGATGTGGATGTTTCTGTCTCTTCAACGTTCTTGTTGAGCTTGACGATTTTGACTCTTAGTGTGACAACTTCTTCAAGATTCTCAACCTCTTCTTCTTTCTTCATTATCTGAGACTTCATGACCTCTTCTGTTCTCTTTTCTTCTTCAAGTTGGATTTTCAATGTAATTATTTCTTCTTCCAGTCTTCTCTCTTCTTGACCAAACTCTTCCTCAAGTTAGTTTAAGTAATTGGTTATTTCCTTGAGATGATCCATCAATATATTTTTTCTCTTTTCTTCTTCTTCCTTTTGTGCTGCTATGTTGGCTTCTAAACATTTCTTTTGATATTCTAGAGTTTCTTAAATTCTTCTAGCCTCTTCTAGTTGAGCTCTTAAATTCTTGATGACCTGCTGATTCTTTTCGAAACCTTGAACAATTTTCTTTTGCTTCATCAATTCTTTCTTGGATGACTTGTTTTCTTCTCTTTATTTCCTTAGATATTTAATTGCACTGATCAATTTTTCTCTGTAATCAACTTCTGCTTCATCATACTCTTCCTCTTCTGAATATGTCTGGCATGATGAGCATATTTCTTCTTGTTCTGTATCTGCATCTTCTTTGGCATTTTCTGAATCTGTGATGGGTGAAGAGTATATGTCATGTAACTTATCCCGAAGTTATTTGGCTGATGAACATTTACCAACCTTTTCTCTTACCAGTTTAGGTAATCATTCCCAGATGAAATACATTGCTATTTTGTTATTCTTCTTCAATTCCTTCTTGGCTGTAGTCTTTTCCCTTTTTGAACTATCATATCCTGTAACAACTGATAACCAAATATAATGTCCATGTTCCTCTAAAAATACTTCCGTCCTTCTGCTCCACATCTCATACTTAAAATCATTTTGACCACTAAACATTGCTACTCCATTCTCATAGTAATCCATGATCTCCTTCCAGTGGTTAAACTGTTTCCTGAAGGAACCTCACTCTGATACCAATTGTTGGATTACTGAGAGGGGGGGTGAATCAATAATAGAGAAATTTAATCCTTTTTAACCATATAATCCAAGTGTTATATCAATGTAGCATTATCATCCAATAACTGCAGAGTAAATAAGAAATGAACAAATGAACAATCATACACATACACAATACACCGGTGTTTTACGTGGAAACCCAAAGTGGGAGAAAACCACATAATGCTTTTTCTTATATGTCTTGAAGAATTACATTCATTGGAAGCACCAACTTCCTTTACTTCCTTTGTTTTCCAGCTGCAACTGGAAGGAGGCTATAACCCCCTAGTTTCCCAGGATACAACCTGAGGGAAGATCCAATTCCCCAATTATCTGGATACAACCAGAAGGAGGCTACAACCCCCTATGTTCTCCGGCTACAATTGGAAGGTGGATACAACCACTTGTCCTTGCCCCGTCAAACCACCATGATGTATAAGTAGAATGATGAAACCACTGTTACACTATCACTGTGAGATATACTGTTATAAACCTGTACCAATCAACCTGTAGCAAACAACATGTACCAATAACCCAAACCATGCATCAACCATGCATCAACCTGTACCTCAACCTGTACCATAAACAAGTGCATCAACCATGCATCAACCTGTACCTCAATCTGTAATCAACCTGTACCATAAATAAGTGCATCAACCATGCACCAACCTGTAATCAACCAGTACCATAAATAAGTTCATCAACCATGCACCAACCTGTACCTCAACCTGTACCATGAACAAGTGCATCAACCATGCACCAAACTTGTACAAACAACCAGTCACAACAACTTGTCCAAACAACCCATCACAACAACCTGTCTCATCAATTTTATCAACCAAATCAGATCTACTCACCAAGATCAATCACCAAGACAACTTTTAAATATGTGCATCAACCAAGTATAACACAACAACTCATAATCATCACCAATATCAATATGTGCTTCTAATAATACAAGTATGCTACATCATCCATAAACCATGTGTCAACAATACTACTAACAAGTGACTCCAACCATGTACCAAGTATGTACCAATCATGTATCAACTACTCATCAACTATGACTCATCAAGATGTACCAACATCATCAACTATACACCTCATGTATGTGCCAACTCATCAACTACTTATCTCAACCATGTACCCAACATGTACCTCAACCAAAATCCCTCATCATTTTCATCATACAAATCTTATTTGTAACTCTTTAATATACTTGATTTATATGATCACATACCTGCAAACCTTCCTTAACTTTAAAGACAAGAGACTATCATTTTCATCAAACTTTACTTTAGTCTCACATGACTAGTTTCGGATTAGTCAATAACCCTAACTTGAAATAATCATAACTATGTACATGTAATGAATAAATATCTACAAATAGTATAGAATGTTATTCAGTTTGTTTTATACAATTCCTCCAGGTTTCACTACTTGGAACCTCTCAGAAAATGAGTTATAGAAAAAATGGAATACCTTGTTGAATTTTGGCTTATTCTAGAGAGAAAACTTGTAGAGCGTGCCCTGCATGAAATATTTGTTGTATGCATATGAAAATTGTACACAGAATACTATATACTATAATATAACCAACAAATTTTGTCTTACTTAATTTGGATCTTTTATGAATAATTTATGACGTTTTTACCCGAAACACATGTTTTAGAATAGTTTCAGGACTAGCCACAAACCCTATTTTCCACGGAGTGTAACTCCAAAAATACAACGACCCACAAGATGAAATTTGTACCATAGATACTTGGATATGTTTCATCAATGGCCTCCCAATTTCATACTTTGAATCATTCTATAAAAAAAGCGAAAATGGTGAGATGAACTGAAAATAACATACCTTAGAAAGCATCATCAAAAGAATTTATCCTCCCTTGAATTTTGGCCTTCTTTACTTCACCTTCCCTCTGAAATTTGGCTTAGATATCCTTTGGTTACCTTATTCACCTATATATATTCAATATGCTGAAGTGTAATTAAAATGAGAGAGTCTTTCATCTTATTTATACTTTCATGGAACTTCCTCAAGGGGTTACCTTTTAACCATCTTAAGACACTTTCCTTATTTTAGGGTTAACCCACTTCTAACCACTTGTCCAATTAGTAATTTATCCATTAACGAAATTATTTAAATAATTTATTTTGTATCCACTTTGACGTATAGTACACTCATCACTTCACTTTACCTCAAGGGGTTACCTTCTGACCATCTTAACCCACTTTCCTTATTTTATGGTTAACCCACTTCTAATTTCTCCATTAACTTTATTATTTAAATAATTTATTTTGTATTCACTTTGAATTATAGTAAACTCATCACTTCACTTTATTATTTACCTTATAAAATCTCTTAAACCACTTTGACTACTTTGACCTTTCGAGGTTTCTAGATGACTCATGAGGGTTCTCCAACTTTACATGGCCTAAACTCTCTAACTGTGAAGAGTTATGTGACGTTCCACATACCACCAGAAATGGAATGACATGTACTATCCATATAGAATAGTATTATCTTAAAATATGTTAAAACTCATACCATTATCCATGAAACAACCTTGGGTCCATTACCCAAACCTTTGTGCTACCAGAATTCGCTACCAGACTTTCTCCAAGGGTTGACATCAATATACAATATCACTCTCCAATTGTTGACATGAATGACAACCAACAATCCATACCAACTGTCCATCAAACTAAGCCAATTGTATGACACATATATCCTCATTCATAGGGAGTTATAGGGACGTCCATATACCATTGGAAAGGTACTAGAATAATATTTCCAACCATGTAACTTGTGCTCCCATTTGAGCTAGTTATGTAGGGTAAACATTCCTTCAAATATAGGGTATCCAAATTGACCAAAAATAATACTTTCAACAATCTCCATATTGCAATATTTATGTTGGACATCTATATTCTTGTAGGCTCCCCATGTATTTTAAATCAATGACAACAATATTTCCAATAGGGTGACCAGAAAAAATTTGGCTTACCCATAAATTCCCATGACTTCTTTGACAAGATATTCACGTTAAATCCTAGATCCAACATGACATCGTGCATCTCATAACTTATTATTTCAACCATCATCTTGAACTCTCTTCCTGTGCACTTTTTTTTATGTACCTAGCAAATATCCCTTTCTGGTAGAGGGGATGATATGACTCTCTTGGTCCTTATTCCCCCGTGTAGGGTGCTAACATCTGTGTCAAATTCCACACAACATCAGGATAACTTAACAATTTTAAACAACAAGACAAGAAGTTACTTACTTTGTATTTAGTGTTTTCTTCATGACCCATGTTGTCCAGTGCTTCTTCTTGCACCATGGGCTTCATCTCTTCATGCATGTATTCCTCTATTTCCCTTTTCTCGACACGTCACATTTATTATTGTCTATGATATTCTTCCAATGACCTTTACGTCACACATTATATTTCCTTGCACACATGACCTTTCTCTAAGGACCTATGGGTGGAGAACTGCAATTATTCATGAGCTTGGGCTTCCTCCATGGATCATTGTGTCACACATTATACCTCCTCATAGATCTACGACTTTTAAAGAAATCATTGTGTTGTGAACTATAGTTCTTCATGTGATTTTTCCTTCTCCAGGGCCTTGTGCATGTCACACAAAAACTATTTCTATTGAGAAACATCAAATTTAGAAGGGGGTTGTGCTTCCTTTATTATCATTTCCTCTATCCTTTTACCTTATATTTCACCATGATCAAATTTGATTCCCATATTCTCTATTCCTTGGGTTATCACCCACACATCAACTTCATCGTCCTTCCTGTTGTTTTTGCGTGGCTCTATAGACACCATGTTGTAGTCTGCCTTTTTTTCCTCCCACTTCTTCAACAATTCAGGATAGTCATTTGTGACATGCTTGGGAATGTAACATTATCCACATAGAGTGCATGGTTTGGTAAAAAATCTCGACACATGGAATATTTCACAATATTTAAAACAAGTGTGGGGTCTATATCCACCTCCTTTGTATTCTCATCCTCATCCTCATCCATTTCATCCTTGTGGACCTCCTTGATATCCACCTCTCTCAGTGCCATCACTGTCACCAACATTCTACTCCTATTGAACCCCAAATACATCATGGGTATGGTATTAAATCAGTTGGAGTGACTGATAGTTGTTCACATCATGCCCCGTGGATTTTCAAAACTCATAGAATGGAGTATGATGTGTCTTTTAATATTTATCTAGTGTTGGGAAATGGGGTAGTATATGTCCCCATTGTCTACAAATATTGCACCATTTTGTTTGAGGCCCACTCATAAATGGATTTGGCACACATGTTTCCATATAATTTCCTAATGTAGGACACTCATCTCTGTGGTGACCCTCTTATCGACATGTCGTACACCAAATGTGATAATGCACTACCTTTACTTTTTCCATATACTGCAACTACATCGTCAGGTTGGAAAGTTGGGACTGTACCTTTTATAAACATGATAATGTTTATCCTCCTCCTTGTATAGCCTCTAGACACATCACAATGTCCACCACTTTTGCTTGAATAGTCACCTTTTTCTAGGTAAGTGGGACTTGAATATGGGGAAGTAACCTCGCAATGAACCATTCTCTATGTTGCACATATTTTATTCAGAACATCAACATGTCTAATAGGATCTTGAACCGTTGTTCATAATGCCACACTATTTCTCCCAGTTTCTGCTTGATCTCCTTAATATTTGTAATGCACCGATATTATGACTTAGGATTTTGGAACTCCTTAAGAATATCTCTCTTGATCTATGTCAGGGACCTCTTCTATTCTGCTGACATAGTGGCCTTGTAATTCATGTACCATGTCAAGTATATGTCCTCGAAAGTGGTCTCTAGTTGCATGATATTCGAGGCCTTGTTTGTAATCCTCTTCATAGACCATATTTCCTCACACATAAACCAATGTTTCTCTACATCATCCTTACCCATCCCATGGAACACAGGTAGTCTCAGGGTGTTATCTTTGTTTTTCATCCTCAATATTGAACTATATCCTCCTTATTGATTTCTTGGTGTTGGGGATCTCGGTACTGATACTGTTCCTTGTGAAGTATTACTTACTTCTTCCTCTTCTTAACTTTCCACTTCTTTTTCTTCTTCTCCTACACTTGCTTCTACCCCAGTCGCCATGTTGTCTTTTGTTTTTTTTTCTTGGTTACAAATGCACAAGGGGGGTGGTTCAAAGCGGGGCTAACTCCATATTCTTCGAACATTTCTTGTGAGGGAACCTGGATATTTTTCTACCTTTAGTCGCACAATACCATCCACTATTTCTATCTCCTCTTCCCCTCCTCTAGGGGTACCTTTATCATCCTCTCCTACCTTTGTGCCTCTACTTTGCACTTCATATTCTTCTGAAGTTGTGACATATTGCAACAAGAAAGGGGTTTGGAATTTGTCTTCTTAGGCCCTACTACCACCACTCCTGATATCTTCACTAGATACCCTAGTCTTAATGTCATGCCTCTTCGCTGGCCTATCATTATATGTTCTCCTCTGTGACACACCACACTCTCCTGCACTTCCTCTTGGTGTAGTCCATTTCCTCTTCATTCTAGGCCTGACCCCTCATCTCGCACCCCTTTCTATCTTATTTGCACTCATTTGTTATTATTTCCTTCTTGACTTGACTCTTATTACATATATTTCAACACTTTCTTTTCTCTATTCTTGTGGGTCCATTCTATCCCTCACCTCATATCAACAACTTCTAGATCCCCTTGAGCATATCCATCTCTCCTCTCTCGTTTTCCTCCTTATTTAATCCTCTCCTGCAATGCTATGGTAGTCTACATAGCCATCCTATTAGGGATCCATTTGCATCATCCCCTTCTCCATGAACAACATCTTTATCCAGAGTGGGATTTTGTCCAGTAGCCTTTTCAAGGACCTTTAGTAAACTTCCTTTCAAATTCATTGAAAGAATCAATGTATCCTACAACAAGTTCAATGATATAACCTTCATTCACATGAGAAAACCATAAATCAATAGCTCAAGTCCACTTGTTATCCAAGACCTTCATCCTATCAATCATGATCTGATCCCAAAACCATGTTTCTTCGGGCCTTAAAGTACGATTAGTAGTAGTTTTCCTCTTCAACAATTCATACAATAAAAATCGATATTCAACAAAGAAAATTTCACTCATATTAGTGTAGATATACATATTCTTCCATTGTTAGATATTGGCATTCATACCTTGAGTTTCCCACCCAAAAAACGCCTCTTCCTTCATAGTCATCCAATATTGAATTTCCTCCTGAGATGGATACCACATCATTCTTCTCATTCATAATTCAATACAAAACCTTCAGGTCCCAACAATGAAACCATTTGTTGGCTCACTTGTGTGCATCCTTCTTAATGATAGGGGGTTGACGACCCAAGGTTCATCTAGATTTGACAAAACAAAACCCAAGGAATCATCATATCAATCCTTAGTCAAATAATGGAGAAGGTCTAACCTGAGATTCAATGAGAATCATAGAGACCATCTGGTCTTGTGTTGATGATGAAGGGTTAATTACCCAGAGAATCCATTTGGGGTGACATTCATAGATTCATTGTGATACATATAAATACTAATAGTATGTAACAGTAACACATGCATTCATCATACACATGATTAACACATGAAAGGAGAAGAATCATTGCAACTTTTATTATATTAATTCAACCAGTCACATACATATACCAAGAGGCTCATCAATTATTAGAAACAATGTCATGCGCTCTTATACATTTCCATAGTGGTTCATTACATGGTGTTATGCACTTTCTCTATGACTCTACAAATATTACCAAATCCATACTTACAAATATACTTCTTCTAAAAACATAAGCAGACTCTTCACAAAACATGAGTGATCAACTGGCTGGTTGATCGACTAACTCACTAACTGTTGGACCCCAACAACCCCCTTCTTTATTTTTAATCAAAATCTAGGGTCCCTCGAAATTTTACTTGCATTCTTCAATTTTTTTTCCCTTTGAATTGATTGGATTGGTATTGGTTTTCTTTGTTTCGAGGTTGGTTTGAGTTTATATTATTTTGTTTGGTTTGAATTTCATGAAATTCAAATGCAATTTCGTTTTTCTTTCTACAGAGTTTTGATGTTGATGGACGAGCTTCATAATTTGGGATTTTGTTATTACCTCTTCCTTATTGAATTTATCTACTATGAGAATGGCTTGGTTGAAGACATGTATTAATAACAATGATTTTATAGGAAGAACGTTTATTGCGACACATATTTTTTATGACATTTGTTCACATTTGATCAAATTTGAATGAGGGAGAGATGAACATATAAATCTTAATTTAAAGGAAAATATTATTTTTTATCAATTGTTTACTTTCGTTTAAATTATGATTATGTTTTCTTCTTTTTATCGTTAGCAATAATTTTCACAAAATCATTTGGTAGGTTTAATTAATTAAATTATTTTGTCAGTTTCCATCTCATTTCAAAATAAAAAAATAAAAAATAAAAAAAAGAATTATCTATCATTTGTTTGATTTTGTGAAAATCCAAAATTAATATTTTTCTCCTCTCCATCAACTTGAAGCTTCTAGAAGTTTAATATCATATTTGAAAGGAAAATATAAACAATATTTGTTTAGAGATGATAGTTAGTTTAAATTCATTTTAATTTTATTGTTCTAGATTTTGTTTTATTCACAATTTTAGGTTATTAATTTGGTTTATTTTTGTTTCACAGGTTTCTATTATTAGTTATTTGGTACAGATATGATCATGGCTTGATTTTATTATCTAAATACGTTCAAGATAATTGATCCAAAAATAATATTGGATTGCTGCAAATAATTTATGAGAAACAACAGATAAGATTTGGAAATGTGTTCAAGAACAGATAGACAATTGGGAGGGACTGATTGTAGACACACCGTAAGGAATCTGAAGAAACGGTTGAGAACCCATTTTCAAAATGGACCCCTTTGGCTTACTCACGATCTTTTTCCCAAACAAATGCACGATTTGAGAGATATTTGTGTCTCTTTATGAGGAAAATTTCAGGTGGAGAAAATTATTAGTGATGCCCATACTGTTCATTAATTTCATAAATATATGAGAAAGTTCAAAGCCAAGGGGACTGAGGAAATTGAGAGGAGGATTTTTATCCTTTCTTTTTTTGTATATTATTTCTTTTGTAAACTTTTTTCTTTTCAAATGGAGTAACAAATGGTTGGAATCTTTGGGAGAATGGACCAGTATTTTCAATGACAAATATGGAATTCCAGGTTGCTTAATGACTTTTGTCCTATGAGTAAAATGGTTTTTTTTTCATTATAATATCTTCATATTCTTTGAGTAATTGATTATGCATTGATTTAAATTATCTTTAGTCTTTTTTATCAATACATGGCTAATTGCTATCATTTATGTATTATTTTTTTCAATCTTTAAGAGTCTATTATCCCAAAAAATCATTTTGGACCTTATGATGAAATTATTATACTAAAACTATATGGGATACAATTTAATATTTGTCTTTTTTTCTTATGTAGACTGTGCAATGTTAATATTGTTTCTCATATAATTTCTGAATATGAAACTTTATTTGTATTGAACTAGCTTTAGATTGTTCTGCATATAAGTTTTCATGTTATGCTTTCATTTATATGGTTCATTATATTTTGGTTCCTTTAATATCTGTGGCTGATCATCTATTGATACATTTTGAGTTTAAGTCTAATGTTGGATAGTTGATAATACCACTTGTTGAGGATTGGATTTTATTTCACTTTTAGCTATTGGACATTTTAATGTCACATGAGATAAAATTTATTTGTCCTGTCATCACAGATCTGTTCCGAAACTTAAAATACTTCATTGAGTTGTTTCAGGAAGTATATTTATTTCTTTTTTCATAGATTTATACTTGACGCAGCTTATACAAACACAGAAAGACGAATATAGCTTAGTATTGTTGATCAACATCAGTTTAGTTAGTTTATATTTTGTTTGATTTGTTGATTTGCGAATGGATAATGATTACATTATTTAAACGTTAAATGGTTTGTCCATTAACGTTATATCATTTATAATCTTATTCATTCATTTTTTATTATATTTTCATTTATAGTATAAAATCATTTCTTTTTTATTTATTTTTCATCTTGTTCCAATTCATTAGTTGAAAACAAATCATTTTCACAAGGCTTTATTTTAAACCGTGTAATTGTATATATATATATATATAATACTACTATTAGTTAAGAAATTGTATTAATGTTGATTTCACATTTAGTTAGTTTACATCTCTTAACAATTTGAGAATCCTATTTGGCTAATAGAGGCATAAAAACCGTCAGGGTAGATTATCCCAAACATCTTGGGTTAAATAGAAAATCTTGGTCCGGATCTTTCCTTCTAGTTGACGGTTTGTCATAAACGCCTGTCAACACTAACCAACTGACCAAATCCTTATTTTTCATCATTTATACCTTTTGTTTATTTCTCTACTCTAGCACTTTATCACTTTCAGTTATGCACCACTCACTCTACTAACTTCCTGTCCCACACTATTTTGTCACCTACATGTAGTCCATGTAGCCTCTTTTTATTCATGGCAGCCTCAACTACCTTTCCATCTCATCCCTTAATTGATCCACAATATCTCATGCCTCGTGAAGTAATGATTTATGAATATTTCCAAAATATATTTTTCTATATTATGACATGAATGCGGTGTCTTCTTGATTTATGTCATGCATAGTGAAAATCATACTAGAGTGCATCACAAAACTCATATTGGCGCACATCATAGAACTCGTATTGGTGCACATAGAAAAACTCAGACTGGCATGCACACCTCATGTCATTAGTTTTGAAGTTGTTGGTGTGCACAAAAAACTGTAGTATGCTCCAAACTATAGCACGGGAAACCTCTACCCAAAAGTTTGGGTGCCAACAAAAGCTAGCTAGAAGGTGAGGAATGTGTTCTATTTTTTTTTTCTTAGTTATGAAATGCAAGTACAAATAAAAGGGCACTCACTATGGAGTTTCCATAGACACTTTGGCTGGAATGGATTCTATAGAATCTTTTACCTCCTCTATTTTTCTTATATATCCCAATCTTATATTCTCTACTATGTAACAATAACAATACCAAAAGAATGGAAACCCTTCCTTTCTTAGAAATCCAATATTTAACATAGAATGATAGCCATATAAGGTTAGGGTTAGGTGTTTTGCATGCCTCAACCACCAATTAGTGTTAGGGTTTTATACTCTCTATAATCTTGTTGAAATTACACACATGATTATCCCCACATATATGAGTAATGGGGGATGATGTGGCATCCATTTGATACCATGTTGTTTAACAAGGTAGGTCAACTTGTTAGAGCCATAACTTCCACATACAAAGTATGATTGAGGTGATTTTCATATCGTTGGAAATATTTTGGTGTATATAACAACATTGAGGGGTCAATTTTGATCCCAAAAAGTGTCTATTATTTCCTCAAACAAACTCTGGAAGGTTCCAAACCCCAAATCACCAAAATGATATGTCTCCCTAAAAAGGGCCTTGCAAGCCAATTCTTCAAACTTTTCCACCCAAAAAATATCAAGATAGATGGAAAATTATATAATGATCCACTTTGGATCATATGATTATATAAATGGTGGAAATTATGGATACAAGTTCCCAAAGTGATGTCTAAGCATGAAAATACTCCTGACAAAGTAGGTGACAAAAATTAGGTTGATAACAGTTCCCTCCTGATGTGTGAGGTCAGGTGAGCATGATATGGAAAAAATGCATTTCAATTTTCTTTCTACAATACCATGGCAGAAATATCACTAAAGAAAAGAGTAAGAGTAATCAAAGAGGGAGGATAAACCCCAAAGATACCCACCTACAAATAACCAACCAATGGGGTAAGGAATGGATATAATATCAATATCAACAAGGTAGAATACCCATGATCATGTAGTTGTCTTAATACAATATGGGATCAAGGCATCAAGGGGATAGATCTAAGTATATAAAATTATTGTATCACAATACATTATATAGTTGTTCCAAGAGAAACCCAATACAAGTACATAAATGTGACCAATATATGTTTAAAAAAATAGGGTATTCCCCCATAGGATGAACACCTTTAGTAACCCCTCACACTTCCAAATAAAAAATCATAACATTAGTGTTTTTACGTGGTTAAAACCATCAAAGAGAGAAATAGTCCATGACCCCAACCAACGTGGCTAGTTAGGACAATATATTAATGCAAAAGAAAAATATTTTACAATTGAGTTTCTCATAATCGATCATCAACAAATGACCCTCCATGCTCTTTAAATAGACATCATTTACCAATTGGGTATTAAGACACAAATCAATATAGTTTTTAACACCGGGGAGAATATCATCCATCAGATCACTTTATGTCTAGAACATATCATGACCGTCGGATTAAATAACTACAAATGCGTACTAATGCATATTAAAGAAACACAATTTTACCTAAAGACAAATTAGACCAATGTTGAAGTTAACTAACTTCTAAGTGTATAAATATCCTAACATCCATCCTTAAGAATAACTTTGGATAGGATTGAAATATTTACAAAATTTGACATAATAGGAGAAGGATGGAGGCATTTGAGCCTATCCCCCTTTAATGACAACTTCCTGAACTCCTAACATAGATTGAAGTTCGTAAAAATTTTCTTCTGGAATATAATTTATGAAAATGTCTGCAACTTGATCATCTGTAGGGAAAAAGATCACTTCAATAACTTGATCACGAATCAACTTCTTGATGAAGTGCATGTATATATCAATCTATTTGATATACCGATGTTGAACTATATCGTTGGCGATCTTGATGGCACTCTAATTTTCACACCATAGGATGGTGAAATGTTGTTGCTAGAATCTAAAATATGAAAGGATCTATGAAATCCTTACGGCTTCTTGAATTTCATTAACTATTTATCAGTACTTTTCTTCTTACAAGCCCAAGTGACAGGTCTAGAACCAAGGCCAAGAACATAACTTATAGTAGACTTTTGATCATCAGGGTCACTGGCCCAATCTGAATCAGTGAAACCAACCAACAAAGGTGTCCCTCCTAAACTGTAATTTATCCCAAACTGAACTATACCACAAACATATCGAAGTATCCATTTTTCTTATTTCCAATACCTCTCATGGAGTGTTTTCATATGTTGGGTAACAATACCAACATCAAAGGAAATATCAAGACATATATGAGTAAAATAAAAAAGGCTACCAACTAATTGATGATACAAAGTGTCATCAACTTCAAGAGTAGTGTTGGGCTCTATAGATGTCCTAAAAACAACCTCTATGCATCAACCAAAGGTAGGCACTGGCACAAGTGTTTTACTTGTCGCCTACGTAGGTTCTTACCTTCCGTTTTCAATGCCTAGCCTCCAGAGATGCAACACCTGTAAAGGAACAACAATCGTAAAGGGAACAAAAGTTGTTCTAGTCAAAGGAATAGCAAAAGGAACAACAATCGTCCCGTTCAAATGAACAACAAAAGGAACAAAAATCGTGACAAGGGAACGACGGTCGTTATATTGGGCCAAACTAATGTTGTATTAATTGCATTGTAGTATTTTCCCAACTTGTCTAATTTGTGAACCTGGGGGTCGTAAACTGATGAAGCACACGCATAGTATATGCAAGATTGAAGTGAGACTAATCTAATCTAATGTTTATGCTACAATTGAAATTGAATCATTAATCTAACACATGACTGAAATAGAATCATTAATCTAGTTGCATAAATGAAATTACTCTAAGAATGGGAAATTGCATAAAGGAAATTAATCTAGAAATGGAGAACTAAATGAAGGAAAAGAAGATACAACAAGTGAAGAGTTAAATGGCACAACAACACATGAGAGCTCTCACCAATGAAGCAATCTTACATTCAATAATCAAATCAATCTTCATAAAAGAATAATGAAAGCATGAAAGCATGAAAACCAAAACCATGAATCAAAGCTAAGAATCCATTTCTCTTTCAAATCCTAATGACTACCATTAATGACTACTCTAATTCTAATTACATCTTAATTGAATAATCTAATTCCTCTTCTACTTGAATAATCT
>CBVK0100094824.1:0-17254 GCA_900067695.1 Picea abies | reverse complement strand
ATACGACTCACTATAGGGTCAGTGCGGCCGCGACTTCAAGTCACAAATAAAATAAAATAATATATATATAATAAAGAAAATAAAATAAAATTAGATTAAATTATGAGTTAGAAAATTGAGCTCAAATTATATTAGTCCAGGTTACATGCCCCCTTGGGGTTTTGTCGATCAAGGTTCCACACCTAGGGGCCGCAGTTTAGAAAAAAACGCATAGCGTAGGGTTTGAAAAAATAGGGATCATGGAGAGGAGCGAGGACATATGATGACCAAGTATGTGGTGATTAAGCTGCGACAAAGGAAAAGGACGACGCTTCATGTGACGTTTTAACGTCGCAAATTATGATGAGTAGAAACATGACATCGACTCCAACCAAGTGCAAATGACAGGTTAATCCACTCAATATACACATCTCAAAGGGCGTATATACTCAGATTGCGAGTAGTAGGAAAAAAACTAGGTTAGGGAAAAGGTCTTTATGCGAGGATACTATGTGTGAATGCGGCAAATAGCTAAGAGGTGTCAGGGGACAGTACGACAAGGACTCACAACCAGGAAGTTGAGTGGACTTATGGAGTTGGTTTTGGCGAGAGGTAAGGCCAAGAGGGGACTCTGTACAAACCATTTTAAAGAGGTTCAAGGACAGGCTCACGGGAAAGGTGGATTCGACAACCTTGGGCGCTTCAGACCTCGAGGCACTAGCAAGCTAAGGTAATATGCTTCCCGATAAGGAGAAATCTGGCAAGAATCAGGGTCAAGGTTATGGACTAGGATCAAAATATTCCCCCACATGCCTCTTGAGGCTAGAGCAATCACGTGAACAAAGTGGCTCTACAAACGTGCTCTTGCAAAATAGAAGAATGATATCAACCATGCAACCAAAAGAAGACTTGTCAATATGATAAACAATATATTCCCTGCCTTTAAGCTAATTAGAAGAGAGTGTTAGGTTTATTGAGCGATAACATGGTGTATGTATATGAGTGTCATGAAACTACATGTACCAAGTCGAAACAAAAGGTTAAAATCTACATGTGACAGTATAAAAGTTGAAGACATTAAGCATAGCATGCCAACAAGAGTATGGAGAATTTGAACTAGTCAATTAGTGAATAATCAACCACAAACTCATTCAAAACATGCAATGGAACACCAAACCTTGCAGCCACATAATATCATCAAGCACTTTGGAATCAACAAAAAGTTTGAAGATAAGACATTAATCCCATCATACAAATTTCAATGAAACATCATAGGTCAATAAGCATCAAGAAGACATTTGAAATCATCAGATCGAAAGGAATAATCAACACCCATCAAAGATAATCATCAATCAATATTAAACCCCCAAATCCCTCAAGGTAGACAAAGAAATAACATTAGGCTCAAGCAACATAGGATTAGGAAATATGTTTGAAAGTTTAGTAAGGGGGGGCTTTCCTTTCACTTGTAAAAGCAAAAGTAAAAAGGGGTTGTTGCAGACACAACAATGAGAAAGTTGCAGACATCTGAATTTGACATTGAGTACATAAAGGGAAAGAAGAATGTAGTTGTTGATGCCCTTTCCAGAAGACCTGCAAGTTTTTCCATGACAGATTAGCAGATTGGAAGTCCCTTCTCTTGGTGGACTACTCCAAGAATGCATTCGCCTATGATTTGATGGAGGGTATTATTCAGGATGACATGTATAGAGTAGTAGATGACATCATCTATTACAAATATAGGATCTATATTGTTCTTGATTCCACACTCAAGGATAAGATCTTGAGAGAAGTGCATGATGCACCACTGGCAAGGCATTCGGGATATCTGAAGACCTACATGCAGGTGAGGGAGAGATTTTCTTGGAAGGGTCTAAAGGAGGATGTATTACGGTACATGAGGGGGTGCATGACTTGTCAACAAAACAAGTCAGAGCTCACGCATCATGTAGGTTTACTCCAGCCATTACTTATTCCAAAGCGGAAGTGGGAAAGCATTTCCATGGACTTCATTATAGTGTGGTTGAAGGTACAGGGCTAGGACTGTATCTATGTGGTGGTGGATAGGTTTACGAAGTATGCACACTTATTTGCCATTCCTTCAAATTATAGCGTAGCTCAAGTGGTAGACATATTCTTCGAGGAGCTGTTTAGACTACATAGTCTTCCTAGATACCTAGTCAGTGACCGAGACCGCAGGTTTCTCAGCACATTTTGGCTGGAGTTGTTCAGGTTATCAAGGATAGATTTGACACATAGTACCAGCTATCACCCTCAGACGAATGGACAAACGGAAATAATAAACAAGTGGATTGAGGGATACCCGTGGAACTACGTGTCGGGACAACAGAGAGCTTGGGTAAATTAGTTACATCTCGGGGAGCACTGTTATAATACCACTTATCACATGTCCATCGGGATTAGCCCATTCAGGGAATTGTATGGTTACGATGCTCCATCATTTGTGGATATGGAATTTGGGGAGAGTAAAGCCCCTAAGGCCAAGGATTGGATGCAAGAGAGCCAGGACATCTTGAGAGTTTCGAAGGAGAACTTATAGGTTTCCCATAATCAACAAAAGATGTATGCAAACAAACAAAGGGTAGAGCGTAGCTTTGAAGTTGGGGATCTGTTCTTTTTTAGATTGCAGCCGTATAGACAATCCTCACTGAAGAGGAGTGGCACGGAGAAGTTGAAGTATCGCTTTTGTGGGCCATACAAGGTGATCAGGAGATTTGGAGAGGTGGCATATGAGTTGGAGTTGTCGGAGGGTAGCAGGATCCACAATGTCTTCCATGTGTCTTTCCTCAAGAAGGCGTTGGGACAACAGGTCACCACTTCAACAGATCTTCCTCCACTGGATGAGAAGGGCAATTGGTTCTGACTCTAGAGAGGATCATTGACATCTGAGAGAGGAGGCTGAGGAACAGGGTCATTTGGGAATACTTGGTCATATAGAAAGGTTTTCCCACAGAGGATGCCACTTGGGAAAGCAAGCAGATCTTACAACATCCCGATTTGGAGTTGTTTGGGGACAAGCAATCTGGGGAAGGGAGGATTGTAATGTCCACTTCCTCTTGATCATGACGGAGGATGACTTAGTATCTTATATGACTCATGTAGGCTATAATCAATAGAAAAAGGGAGTCACAGAAATTTATTTAGTGTCATTTGGTTAGAAGATGTTATGTTCATAAAATGACATTAAATAAAAAGGTAAATTATTAATCACTTAAACATTAAAGGAGAAATAAGAGTGAGGATTGATTTAGTCAAAAAATGGGAAGATTTAAAAGGCTCGGGGGAAGAATAAAAGGAGGGGTAGCGCTTCACTTTGGCATTATGGTTTTATCTCTTAATTGGAGTGGTCTTGAGAGATGAGTTTTCATTGGGGTTTTGACAAAGCAATTCCATTGTTGGTTTAGTTTTGGTGGTACAATATCCACCCTAGTTAGACAAGAGGGAGATCCATTCAGGATTTTCATTTGGAGCTTCATCTGTGATTTGTCTTTAGTTTATTGGTGCAGTGAGTTGCTTAAGGAACCGAGGGCTTGCTTGGTGAGACGATTTATCCTTTTGCAGGTCTCACGATAGAGGAGGCCATGTTTTGGGTCTTAACAGGTTGTGAGGGTTTGTTGTAGCAGACCAAGTGCATATGTGGGGCATTGGAGAAACCATGGGTCTTATTGTGGGAGCTATCTCCCTTTTATTGGTTGGTCGGGTAACCAAGATAAGTCGTGGAGGCTTAGCATGGGTCATTTGCTTGGTGGCAATGCCGAGAGGAGGCTTTGTGAGGCTAGGAGGACCCGCAGGGGTATGGGGGATAATCTGTCCCCTTTTCTGTAGGAAAACAAGGAATAGGGAAGTCGCGGGGATATAATGCAAGTTGTGAGGGGAAGGAAAAAGGGTCGTGGGCCCTTGGTTCTGTACCGAGAGGGTTTGAGACCCCTTTTGGGGCTGGGTCGTGGACTTAGGAGGAAGGTCGTGGGCCTGTTGTAGAGTTGTGGGGGTTTAGAGGAGGGTTGCATCCTTATTTTGGGCCTTCAGAGCGACTTGAGGAGGTTTGAAGAGTTTGGGGAGCAGTTGCATCATCTCTTGAAGGGATATTGGCATCATTTCGAGGTTTTGATTTCTATTGTGTGTGTTTATTACAGCTTTGCAGCTGCTACAAAAACCACTAGAGATTGTGTTGTATTGATGTCTTTTTCATCCATAATAAAGATGCCATATTAACTCTTTGGGCCACCAGGAAGGGCGCCCCCCTTCCTTCGCCACTCAGCACAAGAGACTTTAGCATGTAGGCAGTGATTTCTATTGTATTATGCTCTTGCCAGTTTTGGTTGAGCAAGGCATTGTTGAATAAATGTTAGTATGTTAGTTTGTGTCAGTTAGTCGAAATGTAAACAACCCTCGCCAGTCTAGTTAAGAAGGGAGTTTCTAAAATAAAGTTTAGTATGTTAGTGACATCAATCAGTTGTCGGGGAAACATCCCTCGCAATTCTGGTTAAGAGGGTGCTTCAGAAATAAAGCAACAACTTCTTTTGTAATTGCAATTGTTGCAGAGGAAAAAGTCACCATGCATAGTATTAAGAGGGTGCTCCTCTCTTTCGAATAAACTGATGGTCATTTATTTCTCACTTCCAATGTTTTTCTCTTTCATTCTCTACGTAGTTTGTATTATGCAACGTTTTTATTCTTGTGTGCCAGTCTATTCTGTTGTTGCATTTTAATTTTGCATACACAATTATGGATCAATAGGTATCAAAGCATGGATCCAAGCCAACTTCTACTCAGCTGCATAATTCAGAAGAGAAGCCATCCAACAATTTTTTTTTCTCAGAGCCAGACTTCTTTCTCCGAACTTCCAATGCACTCTCCTCGGGGCTTCTAGCATGTTCATCTTTCACCATTCTCCACATGCCCCCCTTAGGGAACCGGGTGCCTTCTCAGTGCGCTCAGAAGTTCAATGATTCTCAGTGCAGCATCCAGTGACAAGTTGGCATCCGTGGTGAATGAAAATTATGCCACCACAAAGAGTGCCTTCTACAAAGGATTTTGCATCCATTACCACAACTCCAATTCAAGATTTAATGATGGCTCTCTAGGAGCTACTCTGTCTACAACAGCGCAGAGCTCCAACACTCATGGAACTCGATGCACGCTTCCAATTACCGAAGCTTGAGGGCCAAATGAATGGTGAGAATGTCGACTCTTGGCTTTGTAGTCTTTCCACATACTCTCGTACATGTCCTGAGATGATAGAAGACATGAAGCTTCAGATCGCCAGTCTGCAACTCAAGGGAATTGTGTAGACATGGTGGGACACTCTGTTGGAGAATTATTCCTAGGTCATGGATAGAGATGACCAGGTCGAGATGCAGACACCACACATTACGACGTGGGATGTATTTTGCTAGGACCTCAAAGAGTGCTTCTACCCACTGGGCTATCGCCAAAACCTCCTGGCTAGATGGTTGCAGCTCCGACAACTTGCCAATCAGTCTGTCCAGAGATACATCGACATCTTCTGCAAAGTACGCATCCAACTGCACATCAACGACCTGGAAGAGGTATTAATTATTAAATTCAATTTTGGTTTATTAATTCATCTATATTGTGAAGTGGATTTGTTTGAAACCTCTTCCTTCAACAAGGCATTTCTTCGAGCCTTGGTCGTGGAATGTAAAGTAGCACCTTGAACCCTCTCTCCCCAAGCCCAAGTTGGCCCCTCTAATGTCGGTACTTCACCTACCATTCCCTCCCCTAGTTCATATGCCTCACCCACCTCTCCTCGTAATGCAACCTAGTGCAGCTTCCACAAGACCAACTCGCATTCTTTTGTCGACTGTCAACCACTTCAGAACCTTCGCCACAACAAAACTCTTTTTGTTGAGGTCACTTAGTCTAATTCCCTTGGCCCTCCTGAAGTCGTTTCTCTTGAAAATCCTACAGAAGTTGACCCGTCTCTAATTCTGATGATCACCAATGAACACAACACCTCTCATGTGCCCCTATTTACCCACAATTGTCAAATTAAGCATGAATTGGCTACTCTCATCCTAGACAACGAAAGCCAAAAGAACCTCATCTCCCAGGACTTGGTCCAACGCATACAACTCCCAACTACTCTGTACCTCGAACCATATCAGCTCAGATGGGTACAAAAGGAAGTTTCACGCCTCACTGTCTTCCAGTGTTGCGCGCTGACCTTCGTTATTGACCCTTTTCGAGATATTGTGGTGTGTGATGTTTCACCTTTATATTGTATTGACCTGCTACTTGGCCTCCCCTAACAATAGACCTGAAACACTATTTATCATGCTAAATTTCATAAATACCACCTGCAACATGAGGGATGCACCTATGTACTTACTTCCTCTGCTCCTTATTCCAAACATCCTCTGATCGAACAAGTGATCATTAAGCAAGCCACTCTGAACAAATATGTTTTCTTGTGTTTGGTCTGCCCCATTAAACCAGACCATCTGACCAACCCAGTACATCAAGACATGGCTCCCCCACTCCTAGAAGTTGTCAAGGTCTTCCCCCAACCCACGAGATTTCCCCCGTCTTGCTCTATTGAACACACCATTAATCTCAGGCCGAAAGCCTCTTTTCCCAACGCCCCTTCCTACCACCTCGCTCCCCGAGAGGTTTCTCTGATAACGTGCCAACCTGGCCAACTTCTGCATTCAAGCCATACTTCGCCTTCATCATTACCTTGTGCGCCTCCAACATTTCATTTGTCAAAGCAGGTTTTTGTTCCAATAGTCTCAGCCAACAGGTTATGTACTCCAACGCAAGTGCCATCATATTATAACACTCTGCCTGGTAGTTCCTCTTTGGTCAAACAAATTATTGAGAAATCTTTCAAAAAACAGAATTCTCCCAAATGCAGTATAGTTGGGAAAAATCATATGTAGAGGCATCCCTTCTTAGTTGAAGCAGTTAATCAACTAGGGTGTATTGGTCACACCCGTTGTTTTTCCAAGGCACTTATATTTAAGGCACACGCTGAGGAAGCTCGTGTTTGGCTCTTGCGAACCAAGCAGTGATTTCGAGGAAAACCTCATCAACTACGCTCATTCAGATATGGTCCCGACACAGTTCGAGAAAGTATTGGCGAGAATGCAGTGAAAATTTCTTCATTTGTTGGCGAAAGCGAGGATGATTTCAGATCTAAATAGGGAGGAATTGGGCCACCAGGAAGGGCACCCCCCTTCCTTCACCACTCAGCACAAGAGAGTTTAGCATGGAGGCAGTTATTTCTATTGTATTCTGCTCTTGCCAGTTTTGGTTGAGCAAGGCATTGTTGAATAAATGTTAGTATGTTAGTTTGTGTCAGTCAGTCGAAATGTAAACAACCCTTGTCAGTCTAGTTAAGCCGGGAATTTCTACAATAAAGTTTAGCATGTTAGTCATGTCAGTCAGTTGATGGGGAAACAACACTCACAAGTATGGTTAAGAGGGTGCTTCATAAATAAAGAAACAACCTCTTTTGTAACTGCAATTGCTGCAACGGAAAAAGTCACCCTACATAGTATTAAGAGGGTGCTCCTCTCTTATGAATAAACTGATTGTCATTTACTTCACACTCCCAATGTTGTTTTCTGTCATTCTCTATGTATTTTGTATTGTGCTGCGTTTTTATTCTTGCATGCCATTCTATTATATTGCTGCATTTTAATTTTGCATATAGAATTGTGAATCACTCTTATATCCCATGAGTACTTTGGATGCATGCTATATGTTTGATGAAATGTCTCTTGCTAAGAATACATGCAAACTGTTTGTAGAAAGTATTCAATCAGCTTAATAACCTATGTAATGCAAGTATTTGACAAAAGTACACAATTTAGACTACATAGTGAACAATAAACCATAATATCCTAGCATATCTCGATTGGGGATATTACAGTTTTAGTCACAAATTTCGATGTGCGATAAATATTGCATTGAAGTCGTTGGTTTATTAATTGCAATTTTTTATGGTGCAAGGCCACTTGACCTATGACTTGTGGCCTAATTTTGTCGAAATTTTCTTTAAAATGTATCAATTTTGCAATTCAAGTTTGATGTTATGAAGATTTTGTAGTTGTTTGAAAATAGAAAGAGATTGAGCAGACCCATGCCAACTCCAACAAAATCTTAGTATCATTGTCGAGTGTGTAAGTAACATGCACAAGTTGAGATGGTGGTTATCATGAAAAGGGAAAAGTTTGTTTAGACCCACGGAAGGTAAGTTTTGCATCTTTTGGTGATTCCTCCAAGGATTTGTATGGAAGGAGAATTAATGTGGAATATATAAAGTTGCACTTCATTGAAGTCTAATCATTGGGACATTGAGTTCATTGTTTACCTTATTCGAAACTAGTCAAAGAAAGAAGAAAACTAGTTCGAAATGACCTTTAACAAGCAATTCTTTCCTTTGATTGAGTTGTGTATCATTGATCTATGGTGGATGCCCTAGTTTGGTCAGCAAACTACCTTCATCAAATTTCAGCACAACAGAGTAATCTACTTAAAGGAAGTCATTTTCATAGATGTATATTCAATTCATGAACTTATAGAGCTTCCTATAGAGAGTCAAACATTTCAAAAACCTTGCATGAGTCACAAGTAACACTAAAGGGTACTAAGAGTTTCCTGGGAACCTAGCAGGATAATAGATATATCAACATTAAAGCCATATCCAACCATGTTTCTCAATTCAGAGCAAGACTAAATTCAACCAAACTATTACATAAATGCCACAAGGAGAGCACAATTGCAGAAAAGTGTGTACAATTTACAGGCCCTGAAAGGAGAAAGGTTGAACTAGTTAAACGCCTTGCAACATATTTCTTAAAGAATTGGCACCTAAAGTCTTTTGAGAAGGTTAAAACCTTCAAGTATGGCACTCTCCTAATGAAGTTTGAAATGTGGCATTAACAACACTCACGAGCCAAATGGTTGTCGCCTATAGATTATTCTAGTAACTCTTGCGAGAGACAACATTCCTGCTGAAGAGAGTGGCCACAAAGCACATGATATACTATTCCATAATGAGTTTAAAAAAAACGAAGAAAGTAACTGGAATGTGGCCAAGGATTCCTTTGACTTCAGCTGAAGAATACAATGATTAACACTTTCTTTTCATGTGACTTTCTAATCCTATTGAGCCAAATCGAAACTTAGGGTCCTAATGGAGGCATATGACATACCCTCTAAAATTTAGAAGAAGATATTTTTTATGAATTGGAGCGACAAGTTATACCCTTGAAGGATATGGATGAAATAAATAGATATTTAAACCAACAAGATATCAAGTCAAAGGCTATACAAGATCTAGAAATACAGACTCCTAAAAATTATACTTGAGCAAGTGTTGCAAAGTCACAAACTGGGGACTTCATATAGGGGGAGGGGAGACCATATGTTAGTAATAATAACAATAATAATCTATTTAAGGTTACAGACAAATTAAACATTTTCCTCTTGTTCGTGGGATAAGGGACTTTTTCCGCGCAATGATTTGATTGTTAAAGTCTATGTAGGTGTACATACTCTACTCCACTAGATTTGAACCTATAAATTCCAAGGAAGAAATACATGTTCTTAACCATTAGGCCCACTCAGACTGTAAAAAAAACATGACAAAGTTCATAACCCACCAAAAGGTAATGAATCATGATTCAACTTAACTATGACTTAAGAAAACTTTAAGCTTGTTAAAGTTGTAGAGGAGGGGAAATTCAAGATGAATATGTTGCAACCAAAAGGGGAAGAGAAAAATTAGGAGTCTTCAAAAGATAGACATAGATACTAAAGATGATCTTTGTAGGGAATAAAATGCAGTAAATTGTAAATTATTAAAATGCAATGCATCAGAAAAATGTAGAACTATGGGAAAATGGACAATATGAAAGTACTTGTGGCCTGGTAAAAGTCGGAGGCTTTGTCGCAACAAGATCCCATGCTAACACCTATGGAGCGAGGGACAACTTCTACCAATCATGAACACAAGCTCAACGATAATTCCAGAAAAACTAATTCAGTATTGAGGATATTGTTTCATATAAGATGCCAAACAAACATGGATTAAAAATGCTCAAGAAGGTCAAGTCCATACATACGAGGATGGATCTAATTAGGTGAACCATTCCAGTGGCCTTTCCCCTTTAAATATTGATGGAAATTTTAACAGATTAGATGAGACTCAGAATGTTTGCAACGCAATGGATAGAGCGAATGCACAAGAAGATGCTCAGACAATATGAGCATCGCGGGAGGTTCAGGATTCCCCAATTGATCGAGATGCACAAAATTCGAAGGCCTCTTTATTTGTAGTTGATACTGAAGTTGAGCAACATACTACGAAGGATGACATAAGCTAAGGAAGCAATAAGGAAAATTTTGAATATGCGCAGATGAAGCTAGGAGATGCACAATCAACCATTTCCACTGCACTGCAAAAAGAAGTTGAAGTTGCTACTGGCAAGCATGGGAGTTTCTCCACGGAAGACATGTTAAAAGTGATGGAAAAGCTAATGGACATGCCTAAATTGAGTCTCAGGCCATCTACATTCAAATAGAATTGAGGGAATATTCTAAGGGCTGTGCAGTTATTGATCGAACAAAGTTAGACCCTCTTTCATTGATTTCTCCTTGACAAGAGTTGGAATTCGAAATGCTTCAATCACATCACAAGGCCTAAGTTGGCAACACAAGTTTGAAGTGTTTTATTTTATCTAAAGTCCAATTTTGATTTTGAGTCGAAGGATGATGAGTTGCCTTCAAATCTATTGGACTAGTTCTGGGGGGCACCAAAGAAAATAATAGAACAAATGAATGCAAACGTTGAAGGTAAAAAGAAGCATGGACTGAAGTTTTTGGAGTTCATGGAAGCCATGAAGAAGCAAGATGAGTTGAGCCAGAAGATAATAGAACAAATGAATCCAAATGTTGAAGGAAAAGGTAAGCACAGACTGAAGTTTTCGGAGTTCATGGAAGCCATAAAGAAGCAAGGAGTTGGGCAAGGTGGGTGACTTACCCAAATGGGATTTGTAGACTCATTTGAAGTTTTATCTAAGTTGTAGAGTTTCCCCGTGTTATGCAAATCATAACAAAATAAATAGTTAGAATAAGAGATTCAACAATATATTTAGATGTCACAAAAACTATTACCTATTTAGGAAAGATAACAAAATTGCAAATCAAAGAAATTAAGGAGCTTAGAGCATATGTTGAATTGCATGGCAAGGCAGAGAGCAGCCAAAGTGTAGCAACCCTGCCCAACACCCCCATCCATAGGACAGGTAGCGGCTAAACAAGGCATTTGAATTCAGGCTCTCAGAAGACCATTTCACCATAATCTCCACAGGAGAATGTCTCCTGCAGAGAGCCAAAATTATATAAACGCATGCACAGGTGCAATGATTCAAATGTAGCAATTCAAACAAGCATGGATTAACAGATTTCATGGCAGCAAGGTGCCCAAATTCTGAGTTGATCATAAATACACAGAAAGCATGCAATTTCATATATTTCGATAACCAAAGATAACATTAATTTCCAGATTCATAAGCAAAGACAAGACAATTATCTTTTAACAAAAGATGGTCCAAGAAACTCATTGTATACGAGTAATTTTCCACCCATTCATATGCATCCAGTGCAGATACCACATCTAAGCTAGGCTATGAGGCCACCAGGGCAAATGAACCAAGCTACAGGCTTCTAGCTTACTCAACCTAACCCAAATGCTTTCATGCTTAGCCAATTTACTCATTACAGAGCACTCCAAGAATCTCATCCAGCCATCAAATAACCATGGCACTCTCTTCCATTGCCCCACACAACACAATAAATATCTTGCCTTTCTTTGCTAAATAGTGTCTCAAGGATATTCTTCCCTTCCAGTCCTATTCAGTGTGGGCAGAAAGAGTCCAATCTGTTGAATGCCTTCTAGGAATAATTTGCTAAAAACACTTGGCTCTCAAGCTTCCATTGAGCAACAAATACTCAGTGGGTGAAGGATTCCTAACTTGTCAAGCCTCTATGCTCTCCTACAACCATCCATTTCTCACCAAAGCTTTGCAATTTCCTCTTCACAGTGTTGACTTGGTCAATTTCCAAATTGGTTGATGGTTAGCGATAGAGAACACAGCATGAGAAGTCTAGAGCATGAACATAAGAATGAACGAACGAATAAAAAAAATGACAATTGAGAGAGTTGACATAAATGATCACTGACATTTCTCTTGATGGGAGAAATGAAGTATCCTTGCACTTCCCCATAATGATTGTACTCAATCCATGCTTAAATAACTATGTGAGAAGACTTCCCCACCAACCTCTACATGTGAGAAAGTTGACGGAAATGATCGCTAACATTCCTCTTGATGAGAGAAATGAAGTACCCTTACACTTCCCCATAATGATTGTACTCAATCCATGCTTAATTAACTATGTGAGAAGACTTCTCTACCAACCTCTACATGCATTCAAGAATTGGGTTTCTAAGTGAATGGAGATAGATGGTTTCATTTAAGGCACATGGTGGAAATGGCTGAGTTCGTAGGTTGACATTTGGCAATAGAGAATTTACTTTCCCATAAGCCCCCTTTCCTCTTCCCCTTTGGTGGAATCATAGCCCTTCTCATGGTCTCCATAGCCATCCTGGATCATTATATATTATATTTCAACATCAACATTTACATAGCTGAGTTCAGTGTGGCAAGCCTACCACACGGTCCATAAAAGTATATTTACATCTTCTGCGTGCCTAGCCATTCACTACTTCAGTCTTTGCATTGACCTCCGCACTAAGAATCCATACTAACATATTTACAACATTTACAAATGGGGTCATTTATTTAAGCTCAGACAGCTTGACTCCCATCATTATAACCACACTTTTACAATTTATACATAATCTAATCTAATACTTTCGAAGGGCCAAGATTAGGTTATTACGCAAAGTCTTGTTACAGAGCAAGGATAGAATTAGAGGAGATCAATAACTAGATTGATGCAGAGAAAGACGTAATTCTTCAGTTGAAGCCAACTAAAGACCAGCCATTGGAATTTGAAGCCACTGCCCATGTTTGTTTTAGGTTGCAATTAGCAGGTAGTAGGGTGATGGTGTAGGCTTCAACTTGGTGATAGTCAAGAGAGCCAATATTGGAAGGCATCCCTCAGTTAGGGATCGCTTTCCTACTGCAATCCAGTGAATTTTGGAGAAGTCACTCTAGTTTTGCAATTTTGCCAATGTGTTTTCTCAAGGGCCAAACATGTTATTCAAAGAAATGGTTGTTTACAACAACAACAATGAGCCAGAGTTTGTAGTAAGGTGCTTGCAACAATGAATTTCTGACATAAGCTAGCAACATGAAGATTGTGACGGCCTAGAGACTACAACTTGCAACCTAGCTACGACTTGGACATGACAACCTACAGATATGCGGATGAAGGTTTGCAACCCAGGGATTTAGTTGACTGTGATAGAGCATCTTGTATGTGACTACCAACTGAAATAATTTTCATGTAATTTTATATAATGTAATTGATATACAATATTGAGAGACATCTGCGATTATGATGTTGAGATGTTGTGGGATTGAGGTTGCACCATTGACTCATGTTTAATGTATGTATTGTGTTTTGTGAAAGCTATGAACTGAACTCTTAAAGTAATGAAAAGATCGATATCAATTCCCTTCTCATTCTTTTTGTGTGTATGATGAGAATTTGTGTCTATTTGATGTGTGATAGACTCAAGTTATATTCCTTTTTCTTTTTCTTGTTTGACAATATATTTCTGTTAGCTATGAATCAGGAATGTGATGTGACCCACTTGTGCATCTCGGGTGAACCATTTCTGGATGGATATTGTGTCAGTGTCTAAGGCGCGAATCTAAACTACATTTCATTGCCATGTCATCGTAGAATGAAATTTTAGCCAGCATTGTCCCATTGCCATGTCATCGTAGAATGAAATTTTAGCCAGCATTGTCCAACATTTTTTATTGCAAATGTCATCAATGCCAGGCCCCATATTTCTTATTACTAAATACATATCTAAGAAGCTTTAGATCACACCAATCATCTGCACTGTGTTTTTCCTTCATACAAATTATTTTCATGTAAGAACCACCCTTTCTTAAGGATGAAATATGCAATTTGCATTCTTTCGCTGGTGTAGTGCTTCACAAAACTTATAAGTATTTTATACTGACACGAAGCTATAAGTGAGTTTTAAATGTATTTTTAAATGGTCCATGGAAGTTGTAAATGGAGAGGATCGATGTTGTGTCATCTCTCCTTAACTGAAATAAGTCTTGGTGTCAAGTTATTTCCCAACCACACCTCCGGCCGCCCCAAAACAATCCACACTGGAGATCCCACAAAAACAGTAATTCCCCCATCCACAATTGGAAAGGTCTGTGTTTCTTTTAAGAACAGTGTTGCATAATGGATAATAACATAATTACAGCAATGACAAAACATTGCAATGAGGTGACACACTTAGATCAATTGCTGTGAGCCAAATTCTGCGAAGAGGAACATAAATCTCTAGACAGCTGAAACTTATCACAGGAGTTAATCTAGTTGTAGTAAACAAACACGCAAAGGTGCAGTTGTGAATATCACTTCAAAATATTGAGACATATGGAAGGAACATGTCATTCAAATATCAAAAAAAGCAAACGAATAGCTATGTTCATTCAATCAAAACAACCCCAAATTCCAAAAAACAAAAACAAAAGCAATAGGCTCAATTCGTGCTAATTTTAAATTTCACATTCTCCAAAATAATCATAATGATCTCAGTCTGGACTCTGAATGAGCTCCCACAGCTTCAATTGTAAAGTTCTTTAATCTAATCAGGTCAACGAACTCTAACCATAACATAGAATTTGACCAAGTCGGTAAACCCAAACCAGAACTAAACACCAAATATGTAAGGAAGCAGTTAGACCATCATAAGCACAAACATAATAAAATCCTAATACAATAGCTTGCCGCTAACTTGTAAGAATTCTCCACACACAGCATCCAGAGAAAATATGGTTCAAACTGATCAGAAAGGTATGGTATAGAACTCCTTTGTAATAAGGAAATAACAATGAACTTGATTAAGATAAAACAGTTTAAGTAGAACTCCTAATCCTTCTCAGAACCGTCGTCCACTCTGAGCGATGTAATTTATGGGGCATCCGCTCTGAGCCATGTAATTTCTAGGGCATCCGACTCTGACTCCTCTGGCTTTGTTATCTTTAGACTTGAAAGATCTGATCAGCAGCTTCGAAGTCATCGAAGTCACCATGGCCTGTATTCCATAATACAATTTCTCTGAACACAACCTCTAAACCCAATTTTTTAGATTTGAATGGATTTTGAGCAAATTTAACCCACAAGTGAGAAGATATCTACTATATGCCTTCTTGACTTCTCAAATACTTTTCATGGAAAATATAGTTTCCAATACCCCACTTCACCCAAACCAGGTCATGCAGGGCAATATATAACCATCTCTCAAAAGCCTTTCTACCCAAAGCTCCGTCTACTGCACTTCCTGATACAATGCATACTATCTCCAAAACTATCACTAACCAAATACAAATGCAAGCAGTCCATGCCAAAACCAATAGCAATGGTTGTTATCATCTCAACAACTCTCTAGGTTTAGAGGGTGGCATGGAGTATATATCATAAACCATTTACCCCTTTAGATGCAATAATCATAGCCCAACCAATAGAGCAAATCAAGTTGACATAACTGACTATAAACTATAAGGTTCTGGGGTCTAGAAGAGTACCTCTTTAAAGTCATCACATGGTAATCATGGGTGTTACCAGCATTATAATTGACCAGATCTCTGGTTAGAAACTCACTGGCACCAAACCCACTTCCCCTATTGTCCACAACATAATCTCTTACTGCCCTTTTTGTTACTAGAGATCTAGAGAAACCATCCACTCTGAACCAGAAAGTTAGTACAAGGTTGACTGATACTTCTGTGAACCTTGGCACTATTAAGGAGGTTGTTTAAGCCTTCAATGATCTGTCCTCCGATCTGAGCGAGGTAGTTGTCCAGGGCATCCGAAGCCATTACTCTGACTCCTTTGGATGCCTTATCTTTCGCCCTGAAAGATCTGATCAACAGCTTTGTCCAATCACCTTATCTTGCATTCCAGAATAGACTGCGCCTCAGCCTGCTTTCATAGATCTCTGCAGATGTTAAAGGAAGGCATCGCAGTAGGATAGAGTCCACATCTCTAGATCAAGCCTTCCTCTTTACAGAACTGTTAAGAAAACGGCCAGGTCGCTGAAAATTTAAAAAACCTGTCACCGTTGCACTTAACCCAAGTTGTGCTAAAAGGGAGACAAAATAGCCATCCCAACCAGATTTAAAATCAACATCTGCATTGTGTATCGGCTTCCCTCCCAATCTATGAATACACGCACTCTGAACAAACTTGCAGTGAAAACTGCTAGATTTCCTACACACGTGATTCCTAAATCAGGAGGTAAATTAACGGAATCTGTTACTGTTTCATTTAACTCAAACAGCGATGCTAAATAGCCATTTCAACCAGCCAACCAACATTATCATAACCAACCGCATCATGTATTGGCCTCCCTGCCACTCCTTGAATACACACATTTCAAAATACATTCGAAGGGAGGAGTTCTTCCAGCCCGATAAGCAGACTAATTCCATGCTGTCCTTGCAAGCTTTTACAGCGAAGTTGCAGAGATCATTGTAGGGTTCTAAACATGACCATCGAGTTTTCCTTTTTAACTCCATTGCTTGATAAAACCCAGATGTTTGACATGAACGCAAGTGGATGTTCTTATCTCACCTAGAGATGGAGAAAACAAGTAAGATAGAGGCGACATAGAGGGGCCAAACTTTAATTGATATGAAAGAAATAGTGAAAACCTTTCTGAATGAATATGATAGTAGGTGGAATAAAAGGTTTGGAAATATGATTATGAACACGCACAGTATAGTGGAGTGGACCAAGAAATGGAGATATTCTCCTTACTTTGTGGTTAGGGATTTTGGCTCCAATGGAATAAATCACACAAAGAGAGTCTATTGAATAGGCAGGTGGAAAATTATAAATAATATGAACACATAATAAATATTGGAAAATTATAAAGAATATGAACACATAATAAAGAAGATTGAATATTGGAAAATTATAAAGAATATGAATACATAATAAAGAAGTATGGATGTTGATGTTAAGAATATATATATATATATATATATATATATAT